>CAIIXF020000001.1:45817346-45859365 GCA_903813345.2 Owenia fusiformis
GTCCTGATTTGACCATTTTCACACTTTTTTCCCCATACAGTGTATAGTATGTACATGTATGTTTTAGGATTTAAATATTCCTTGTAGTGTCTGAAAAAGCAAAGCATTTGTGTACTGAATTTATCAGTACTGCAGTTAGCAGTCCAGGAACATTGGAAAGGGCGTATGAGAAGCATGAAAACTATAGTAGGGTTAATCATGGTCCAATCAGTTTTTCGTAATAAGTTTTTAGTTCTCATCTTTCAGAGTGATCACTGTCACGCTTCATATACTTCAGAATACTGATGTGATGGATGTGTCTGATGTGCCAGTTTTGGAGTAGGGATATTTGCGAGTGAAGATCAATCTTTGGTATAATGGATTTCAGTTAACCAAACTGTGTTTGAATCCTCGTCAACTGGTTGAAAGACAATGCGATAATAATAATCTATGGTGCATACTGAACTGTGGCATCACATGACCTCATCAAAACCAATCAACAGTCAGTTATATAAAAATGATTCAGATAGTCTGTGGGACTATTAGATTATATGTTTTATTGTATTAGAAGTGTGAATTTCACTGCAGATAATATCATCACTTATATTGGGAATCAATTCCACTTTGCATTGATCTTCATCCTTTGTGATATCAGAAAGAGCACAAAGCCCCTGTCTTCAGAAATGGCAAATTTTCTTTAATATTTTGCCACTACAATCAGCTTAGTAAATATTAGAGATAATCTTGATATTGTAAGCGCTAAGCATATGAGAAATTTTTATGATATGGGAAAGTGTTTACCCGGATTTCATCATCTCGATTTTGACTGATTGAGAAATGGATAACTGTAATATCAGGGACTCTTGGTATAATATTGACTCATCTTCCCACTAGTCAAGCAATCCATTATCTCTATGCTTCGATTCATTTGATAAATATGATAACCCCTGAGCTTAGCCCTAAAATCTGCACTAAATTTGATACCCTGATTCCCATCAGTTCCCATCACTATACTCTGACTATTACAGGTGATTTAACAATTTTGATAATGAGAAGATCTTCATGAGCTCAAATGCAGATTTTGTAGACTTTTATTGGAGTTTGAATGTGAAATTATTGAATACAATTGAAATGAAAATATTTTAACATCATGCTTGCCTGACTTAATATTGTTATTAGATCGACTGCATCAGAGAATCATCATTAATTTAAAGAGTGAAGACAAATCAAAACTCTTTCTATAGGGTACTCTTCTGAAAGTATATCCCATTGATTGATTCTTGACTTTTGGGTTTTTGCTGGATTACGACTATCACATTGATTGCCTCTCAGTGAATATGTATTAAAAGAAAAGACTCTGAAGAGATCAACTATGGTCTCATTTCTGGGGTAATTCTAGGTACTTAAATGCAGTTAAAATAGTTAATAGCCCTGTATTGTACTATACTTGTTATGAGATTGGTTCTTTTCTTTTAAATTGATAATTTATTGGTATTATGTAAAAAATGGTTACATTTTTATATTATTTATTAAGAACATCACAGAAAGTCCTGAAAAATAATATGTGGCAAAATGAATCTAATTTATAGATTGAAAAGAATTGCCCATGTATGCTTTAATTTAGAAATGGAATCATTGTTAAATATGCTTATCTCACACTTTTTATATTAGCCCCACCTCAAGTTATTATATAATATATAGACATGACCCCTAACATCGTTTGAACTTCTTTGTCTTTTGAGATGTTCCATTTCCCAAACTATTCCTTTTATTTGGATCGAATAAATCGTGTTTTTATGACTTGATATCCAAGAGAGAGAGAGAGTCTGAAGTAAAGATTGGCTAATAATTCAATTCCCTGAAGATCCTTATTGCATTTCCGATGCCAATCATTTACACTACACGGACTGTGGTTCATCAAATTACACAATCTGGGGCTCTGATTTGAAACTCATTTAAAGTGTATGCTGAGATATATCTTCAATGGACTGGAAGGAGAATGTGAAGGGGTCAGTGTCCCCCTTAGATATATGTAAATATTAAATAAAAATAATTGAAATTGAATACTATATTATTAATATGACAATAGTATGGAAGTGTCCCATCACTATACCATCCTCTGATTAAGAGCGATCATTTTACAGTTTGGCATTAACCAATCAGATAACATCATGATGCTGATATGTTTACTTATTTGAATAATTTGTGGCTGAACAACGGCATTCTCTGATTGGCTCAGTGGTCGATTAATTAATTTTGTCTGTATTCAGCCACGTCCTATTTTTTATATTAGGTATGTCCAACATATCAACTTACCTCTCGTCTATTGATATTGGAAACTAAAATATATCAGGAAATTAATGTACAATTAAGCTTTCAGGGTTAGGCTCTCCACTATTAATGTATAATACTGATATGAAGTAATCATGCAATACGAACCAAAAACTATAAAAACATCTATATTCAAGTAATTATCAGATGGGTAACAAAAAACCATTCAGTTCATAAAAAGCCTCATGTGCCATAAAAACAAGCACTATATGGATTCTATTATTTGATGACACGGTGTATTTTTCCTATTTTTTATCATCAGGCGATCTATTAAATGAATATTTTTCAATAATAGTAATATGCAGAGTCACTTTTCCTTGTATTCAACATCACTTTCCTTGCATTCATTATGTCCCTCTCCTTGCATTCAGCATCACATTTCCTTGCACTCAACTTCAAATGAAATCTACTGTATATTATACTCAAGAATCCTCCCATCATTGCATCGCATTCACAGATGATATCTATAGTTTACTATCATTATACTAAGACTTCTGTCATCTAATGGGTTTGTTTGATTTATATAAAACACAAGAAGATATAATTTCCTGGAGCATAAATAATATGAATCATAATTGTACATGATTCTAGATCTGATATCAATGGATATTGAATGGATAAATCCTCTAATATCATATAAATCATAATCAGAGAGGACTCAGCATCTATGATTTCAACTATGCTTGAAAAGCTGTACCCTTCACAAGAGGATGATTTCATTTATATACTCTTAGAATAAGTAATGATTCTTTGATCATACTGAAACGGCCTCCGTCCCGTATAGATGATGTAACTATAATTGAATGGTAGCGTAACTAGGACCGGGTGTCGTTTTTATATAAATCTCACTGTAAATTTAGATATTTGTGTTGTGATACCTTCTGAGCCACTAACTGAAGTATTGTATGGTCTGACTTGTGCTGCCCCCTTTTAAAGGTGACTGAATTAAATGTACATAAAAACACTAGTATGCAAAAATGTGACTGGCTATTGATGTTAAGACTAAAACAGCTGGTGTTGTAACTTTAATGTGGAATCATTGTTGATTATAAGATGAATTATCTGAATGTATTTATGAAGTTGAAACAATGTACTGTACTGGAAGGTCAAAGCAACCTGTCCTGAACTTGTCCTAAATGTAAACAACAACAGCAGATAGAACATGACCTGCTATGGAGGGATCAAATGGCCATTAAAATTAATTAACTTGTACTTAGCTGGGTAAGATGAAACCAAAGTTCATACACATGCCATAGAATTGGTCTCAAAAAGTATGTTACTCTGACAAATAGAATATGTGGGCTTTTATGCTTTATATGGTTTGCATTTTTATAACTCAAAATTCATAATTGCTTTAGAACATTGCCTATTGGAATAATATAATTGGCACAAGTTGTTGTATAACTTTAAGTGAGAAATAGGCATGAAATTTAGGGAATCTTGTAAAGTTGGTGAATTTGTATATTATGAAAGGGTAATTTGGAAGAAATGGCTTTTGTTTTAACTGACAAATTTATTGTAAGCAAAGTGCCTGGAAATGTGAACAAAGGGTCAATACTGGAGATTGGAGAATGAATTAACTAGGTCACCTTAGGATATGTACCTAACTCCTCTTGGTTATCACTCTATAGGTGGTTATAACATTGAACATTGAATTTACATCCCATTTTGGGCTTTTAGGTAAAATGCATACACTATTTCACAAGTGTAAGTTTAAATAGTAACCACTGGCTTATAGAATGACCACCTCGAATTAGCAACACATATCCCTGTAGATTTAACAGGATACCAGAATTAAATTTCTAATGTTTAATTATATCGAAATATTCCTACTTACAAAAGTGCTAACTGTCGCTGTATATAAAGCGACAAAAGTTCAACTAGTGAGATACACAAAAATATTTGAGTTAAATACTAATCCAAACTTTCTCTCAATCAATGGTTAACATAAGTATCAACTAAGGTATCTCTTGATGTAATATAACTAAAATATAACGGTTCTAACCTAATTGAATAATACGTATATAGATATATGGTTTCACACTTGCCATAGATCTACCTTAACAGTTTGTTATAAATTCCTCTATCATATTCTTGTTGAACTATATTGCACCAGGCCAAAACCAAACCACAACCATACAAATCAAAATAAATCAAGGCACCAAAACCAGCTTCAAAAATACCAAGTGAGCAAAATATGTAACTTGTAATATGTAACTCAGTCGAAGAATAATGGCTCCCACTTAAGTTACACGAACTATAGAATTATCAAATATAGCATTAATTCATGAACAAACTCAGTCGGAGAGTAATGGCTCCCACTTAAGTTACACAAACTATAGAATTATCAAATATAGCATTAATTCATGAACAAACTCAGTCGGAGAATAATGGCTCCCACTTAAGTTACACGAACTATAGAATTATCAAAGATTAGCTATAATTCAGCTTGATCGAAGAGATATGGCTTCGACTTAAGGTTGGCTCAAGAATATCTCCGTCGAAGGAATGTGGCTTCGACTAAGTGCTATCATGAGAACAACAAAAGCAGAAAATAGTTGAATGAATGGTGAAACTAAACTGTTTATGAAATTGAACTTAATCTAGATTAAAATTATGAATTATTATTAGAATGATTTCACATCTGTGCCATCCAGAGCTGAGACCTGGGTTATTCACTGATCCACAATTGATATAGTCAAAATTGCTATCAAGAGAATCGCCCGGTAGTCGGAATTCAGATGCGAGATAATTCCAAGTAAATTACAAATAAAAGTAATTTCGCTAAATTAGGCCTAGCACTTGTCAAAAATTGGTTACCGAAATGGCAGTCCTCAAATGTGTGATTTTAATATTTTACCAGACATTGTGCTCACCATATAGACTTTGATGATCACTCGAACAAGCAAACGATCCAAAGACACTTGTGAAGTCCACGAACTAGCAGAGAAAAAGACGATAACCCTCAGCAGAACCTCCAGAATGACCCCGATGTTTCTTGTGTTTTCCAAGTTATACCAAAACATAAATGACGTCACTCATTAATTTCCGTAATGTTTCCGTAAAAAACCGAAGACCAGCGAATCCTCAAAAACGTGACCATGATCTGACCCGATGCAATATTATTACTTTACATTATTTATAAACACTTGGGGTAAGATAAAATAACGGAACAGAGGTCTAAAAACGTTGAAAAGTAAGAAAAATAAACGATGCGCTAAACTACCGAACGCCGATGAAACTGCTACGTTGAAATTGCGAACGTTAGACCTCTGGTTCGTTACAATACCTCTATACAATCAAAATATATAGTCATATGATCACGACACTACTATTTCCGCCAACCATGATTGCCATCCATGAAAGCTACATTGAGTGGTAAAAGCAGAACTATAAATTCACCTGTAATAGTCAGAGGGTGTGTAGCAAGTTGATGTGGATTGCAGGGTAGGCTAACTTATCTGTTGTAGGATGATACAAGATAGTGTGTTTCTTCTATCTGCCTATATGTATGATACTGTCAGCACCACCTGTAGCTAACATTGGCAAATCTGTCAGGACTCATTTATTCATCTTAGTTACTCATTCAAACATGTCATGTGAAACAGGAGGAATGAAGGTTTACCATATTTGATAAATATGAATTTTTATATCTTTGTGCTAAAAATGTAGATTTTTGGATTTCTTGATTTGTATTAAGAATTACCCTTTGCATTCATTCGACTTTGCTTCTGAAAAGAGAGCTTCGTCTTCACTCTTTCAGTTTGATGGTTGAGAATATGTCAGTGCGGTAGGTATGAAATGACCCGAGCCGTTACGGCATCGGTCATGGGGGTGGGGCTGCTAAACTGTAATATAGTCTATACTAGTTACTTTTTCCCGCCGTTCTTATGATCCAATTAGATTGCCCGATTTATTCAGTCCTTACGTGGGGACTTCCTGTTGACCTAGAAATGGCAATGTTTCGAAAAATATTTCTCAATTCAACAATTTAAACAGTGTTTAAGTCGTTTTTAGTGAACAAGTTGTACAAAATGGCGGCCAAATACGATCACAACGAACATGTGGAGGAAATGGATTGCGATTTCGAGCTCTTTTTAAGGCTCTTGGGAGCAGATAATGGTCATCGAAAATAGAAACTAGAATATTTTCTGAACTGAAAAGATGAACATTCCATTCAGTTTTGGATTCTGACCAGACGTTAAATCTCCCCAGGGGAGTATTCATGGTATATTTATGCCCAGTCGTGTTTATGAACGTAAAAAATTCATGAGAAGATTTTTTTCATGAGCCAGGCCAGTGTATCTTCTCTTTGTGAAAATTTTATCCAGATTCATTCAGTAATAGTTATTGAGATATTAATTATTTAGTCCAGGCATATCATTTTTGCACTCTTTGAAAAATAAGTCAGTCGCGTGGGATATATTTGCTGAAATAAGTCAGCATGCTAAAGGTTAAGAATAAACTATTTGAATAGAATTAATAAGGTAAGTGTCTCGAATAAAATTTTACATATTTTGATACATTACACAATTACTGAGGGTCTCCCTTGCATTCAGTTATGCCCAACCCTCTCTATATTGACCACCATTAAGAAATAGTTCATTTTGCTTTTGAAGTGTTGTCCTGTTGTGCGTTCTCATTGTTATTAAAGTCCTCATATCTTTACTGTAATGAAGAACCCTTCAGCTATAACTTGATTAGTCTCTTATACAGAGGGTATGGATTAACCCCAGGTCTATATGATTAGGAATTGCCATATTTGTCTTGCACTATTGATTCATTACATTGACGTATATGTTAGAAATTAGATTTAGAATATACATTGATCTCTCTGCCTATGAGCTTCACACTGTTGAATGTGACATACAGTTTATGCATTTTCCTTCTTAAACTCTGGAGAATATATTTCTATATATACAAAATGTGGAGGTTATAATTTCAGGGTTTTTACCCATTTCCTTGCTAATTTCAATGTTTCTACTGTATTTATGCCATGCATCACCGTGACATTTTTTACATGGGTTGTGATTAAAAGGAAACATCATCTTCCTACACATGTTATAGGCATCCCAAAGGTAATCCCTGTAGGTCTTTATATTCTTCATTATTTGGACCACACATTAAGGCTGCAAAGCACACATAACATAAAGGTTGCAAGGCACATAGAAACAAAGGTTGCAAGGCATGCAGAAATAAAGGTTGCAAGGCACATAGAAACAAAGGTTGCAAGGCATGCAGAAATAAAGGTTGCAAGGCATGTAGAAATAAAGGTTGCAAGGCACATAGAAACAAAGGTTGCAAGGCACATAGAAACAAAGGTTGCAAGTCATGTAGAAATAAAGGTTGCAAGGCATTAAGAAATAAAGTTAAGTTCAGCGCAGCAATTACTACAGTATTAATTTGACGCTTTTGGGTCGTTTTGACGCAATAAGTCTACATGTACTTTGATGAATTCTTTCTAGGGTCTAAGTAGCCTAGATGTTTTGGGTATGATTTAATTTGGTGATAATTGATTTGTGAACAGACGTTAAAATCATTCACTTTTGGAAACTGTTTGATGTCAATTCAAATAAAAAATAATCCAGTCATTTTTTATGCATCCTAATTTTTGCTATTTATTATTATCTAAAAAATGATTTGATTTAAAAAATTGGAAAATCACTGCTCATCTTTGCAGAATGCATAATATTTTACTTGTTCAGTAGTATTATACATGTATTCATTTATGTTGATATCATCTATTTGGCAATTCTGATGAAAGTATTTGGCTTATGAGTGAAGGGTTGACATTACCCACAAAAGCACATTTTGATCCATTATTGTACATCCATTGTACCAATATAGGACCTCAGCGGTCAATCCCTCCCTTCTCTATCCCGAACAACTTTATCATGGAGCATAAGCAAATGGACAATTACCCAGAGGCTAGTAGGTAGTCACCATTTTCACCACCAGGTGGCTATTCGGGGTCGGTAACATGGAAGGTAATTACAAAGTTCCCTTAAACTTGAACATTCATCAGTTTTAGTGGTTCAATTTTTATATTACCCTTATGTATCTGATAGTTATACAAATTAAAATATGTCCAGTAAAAGACAATATTATCTGTGTCCAATAAGAAAAGATGTTTCTCTTTTTGTGATTTTATAACATGGGGTCTACAGGGAATCTCCCCGACCTAGAAGTCACAATTTCGAAGAAAATTGAATTTTCAAAGTTAATAAACACTTTTTAAAACCACATTTCAAGATGTGATTTTACATGTTAATTTTAAATATGATATCACTTTGACTGAATTTGGAATTTGTAGTGATGTATATCAAGATATTTCTACTTGCATCTAGTAGTCCATTTGTCACCCCTATACATCCAATAGTGAACCTAGAAATTGTTAAAAGTACGATGTTTTATGGTGATTTATGATAATAAGGGTTTTCTGAAGTGATTTAGCTGGGTTGCCCAAAAAGTTTGTTTGGGGAAAAAATGATATAGGCTGATTAGGGAGGGGTGCAATCGCTTAACATGGCGTTGACTATTGACTTAGCGTTTGGATACCACCATATACCTGGTATGTTACCATGGTAATAGATACAAAAAATTTCCCCAAAGTTATTTTTTTGGCAACCCAGCTAAATCACTCCAATAATCCCTAATGATAGTATTTACACAGAAAAACATCATACTTTTAAATATTTATATGTTCAGAAAATGACAAATTGACTATAGTCAATTCTGTCAAATGTATAGGTAGATCAAGAAAATGTCATTATAACTTATATTGTCTGGTTGAATAATTATGAATAAAATCTCTTTAGTTCTTCATTTTATTATTATTACATCAGTGCAATTAAAGACTAGTTGATATGAACCAGAAGTCTGCAAGGTTACCATGCCAACCCAAGAACATTGTCAACAAACCTGGATATTTGAGTGCAAAAAGGTTGAAAGTAATCTTTATTTAATGCTTTAGAACCTCCTACATTAAGAGCAAACAGCTATAATCTTCATCCTAAATAACCCTGAAAGATTTTTCTTGCTTTACGTGACTTCCACAATCAATGGTTGGTTGGTGTGGGAGAGGCCGCTGTTTAATATATTTTTTATATTCTATTGTCTCCTGAAGGAGAAGACTCTCAGCTAAATGCCACAGACCCCCCCCCTTGCTTGTTACCCCATCTCCCCACTCTTCTTATCAATTTGATACCTCCTCCCCCACACTTCATCTCATTTCCATCATACATTATCTCTTACTCTTTCCCCAAACCCCCTCTTGTCAGATGTTGAAGATTAAGATATTTCCAAGAGTTTTTAATAGGATTGAAGTTGTAAAGTGGAATATTGATAGAGGGTCATCTATTCGTATATACTGTATATAGTTAGTTCTACTTGACAGTTTCTGTTGCAGAGAATAACTGATTCTTTTCACTTGTGAATGAGTAAACCTGGAATGGTCTATTAGGCCATTTAGGTTAACGATACGAGTATTTAATGTCCAGTTGAGTGGCTGAATCCTTTAAATGTTGGAGGTGAAAAACAAATTAAAAAGACATAACTTATATTTATTGTATTTCTATATGGCTATACATTATTCAAAAGTTCAAAAGTAAAAAAGATCATAAAACATACCAAGAGAGTGACAGATAAAAATATTTATTGACAGATAATTTTTTTTAGTTTAAATTGTCATTATGAATGTTAACTTCATCTATGCTTTTAATTAATATTGTCTTAATTATTTATTATATTCACCTTCTGCCAGTATTTGATAATTTATTGAGATAGAAATTGCTTTATTAAATGATATACATACTAAGTTCATGAGGCCTCAGATAATTTATCTTATAATGTTATTGAATATTCTGCTCTTATTATTAAATCATGGTCGTTTTTTTTGTTTTTCCTGAATGTATTGTTAAATTTATATTTTGTTCATGAAAAGAGGGGTATTACAGAGTGGGCCTAAAAATGTACTCTTATTATAGAAGTATATAAACAGAATGAGTAGTCTTTTGGCCCACCTTGTATAATTTGCATTGTGCTTTGTGCAGGCAAACAAGTATGCTGACGGACATCTTTAAGTACAATGTACGCTATTTTAGCCATCCAATTAACTAATTTGACATCCAGAATACAGGCAGGGTAATCCTCAAAAAAGATCTCTATATGATTTCCATTGTGTATTTTCAGAGAAGGTGCAGAGGAGATATGGTGATCTTCCAGGTCAGTTGCACATCTTGGAGATTGAACGTGGTGACCATGAGCTCGGTCTCAGTCTGGCTGGTAACAGAGATCTCAGTGTGATGAGTGTCTTCGTTGTGGGTATCACTAACAATAAGGCTGCAGCCAAAGATGGGAGGATACTGGTTGGAGATGAATTGATCGAGGTAGGATAGAGTATTTCCATTGTATTTATACAAATGTAGACCTTTCTAATAAATCCTGGCCTTTATTAGTTACCCAAAAGGTAATTAGGGTTTATTGGCTAGAGCTATGATTTCATACCTTGCAAATGTAAATGTTTGTATATAAACAAAATGGAAAGAAAATTTTGAAGTTTTTTGAAAATGAGTGATAAGGTTATCCTATTTCGCTCCTGAAAATGTAAGAATGACCTCATGACCAATAGATGGCATGGTTTACTGGAGTGCATGGTCTATTAGTATAAAAATACTATCAAGATTGTGCAAACATTACTGGTAGAAAAAAGCCAGGCATGGCATTGTGTGATTTTGAACAACTCTGAACAAGTATTGCATGGCTTTTACTCCTTCTCACATCCATTTGTCAACTAATGTAATGAAAAATGTATATGGTTATCTTGGGATTCATTTCTTTACATTTAAGCGTTATGGATCATCATATAACCACATCATCTTGTGGAGGTTCCATTAACACTTCAATAGGACCAGGCTTCACTTGTTTACCCTTATTTGCTCCATTGGAATTAGTAGCACCAGACCATGTTTTGTCTTCATAGCCATTTTTCATCAGACTGCACCCAAGTACACCAAATCTTCCACTGCAGCATAGTTCTGTTGTAACTCTAAGGCTCGTCTTTATTTCCCTGACTATGTATTGAGAGATACCATGTCATGGTTGGATACCCTTTATTCAATATATCACTTCCCATTGAGTATCCTTTGCAATAGTGTTCATTTCAGACTCTACATTATCAATTAACACAATGATTCAGTTGTTGTGCTCTCTGATTGGATTAAATAAGTGTAAACTATACAAAGATAGATCCTAGTAAAATCTGTGTACCCAAACACCTCACTCTCAGTATGAACACATTTTGGTCCCATTTTTATGTAGCCATCAGAAGTGGTCACATTTTGTTATAGTCTACAACTTTTCTGTAGATGGTGTTCAGTAGTTAGTGATTGGTACATAGCATTTGGCTGTTGGTATTTGGCATCTATAACAAATGGCAGGTGGTGACATTTTGCATGTTAATGCCTTGTTAGGTTACAAAATGCCATAGACTGTCAAATGTGAAGAACATCTTCCAATCTGAACACTTTTTTCTGTGGCATTTCCATGAGACAGGTTTTACAGTACTTGCAATGCTAAGGCCTATTATTATACTGTTTTAATGTGAGGTTTATGATATAATACTCACACATTCAAAGTTCATCTACCTTGTTGTTTTAGTTAATGCAACTCTTGGGAAATTAGTGCATCAAATCATTCAAGAAAGAAAACCTCCCCAAGTGCAGCTGTAGATGTATTTAAGAAGGCTGTAAATTACCTTGAACTAGTCCCAAGTGTATTCATTTAACTTGTCCGTGAATCCCTCGAGTGCATACTCCAAATGTAGTAGTCCAGAATCTGGTTCAGGTTCTCCTTGGCGTTAGTGAGGGAAAAAGATGTGATTGATTTCGTCACCAGGGGGATGTTTTTGTTCAAATTAAAACCTTGCAATTATTGCTTTGATTTTATCAGTGAATCAATCATCTCACCTTTCTGTTGTTCTTATTTCAATTTACTGGCTCACATTTTAAAATACATCGTTTGATAATTTCTTCTTTGATACATGTGATGCATGTGAAGTTGGGACAAGTATGAGGCATTTAGTGTCTTATTTAAAAATACATGTAGTAAGTTACAATGAACAGATTTTGTGTATTACACCAAAAGATTTTGTAAGGTTTGAAAAGTCAGTATTCATATCACTTATAATTATTTTGCCCATCCTAATTAGGTAGTGATATAATGGTCATATTTCCTGGAAAAAATGTGGAATGATAGTGACATTTGAATAACCTTTTACTGCAGAACTTCTAGAATATACAAAAGCATACATGTGTATTGGTCAACTTCTGAGTGGGGAAAGGCATGCAACAAGCCAGTATGAACTGAATTGAACTAATTTTGCTTATTTGGTCATCAAGACGACAAAAATAATGAATCTTTATGATCCAGTAAGGCGATCAGTTTCTATCACGAGCCTTTTTCCTCAAATAAATTCTTGACTTTGACTTCTTCAAATTACTAACTAAAAGATTGTTTCAATAATCAAATCCAACATTGAGAAAAAAAGATTTCTGTGTTTGAAATGAGTGATTAAATTTTGATAATTGTTATTGTATTACAAACTCTTGAATTCAGTATTTTTTTTCTTCTTCAAGTATTAAAACCTATTTTAAGATAAGTACAGTTAAGTACAGTCTCCTCTAACTAATAACTGATTGGTGTTCAACCTGTCAGAACCACTGCAGAGCAAGTAAATATAATTACATACAGTCCATGTATATGGATATATCCGCATATACATATATAGAGAATCTCAGAGAAAACAGGGTCAATGGAACTGTTGGTAATTTCAGAGTGGGACAAAGTGGGTCAATCTTTAAAAGGGTAGATGAGGATTGGTGTTTGTGATCAGAGGGTTGGGGAGTTTTAGCAAATGTGTTCTAGTTTTATTGCCTACTGAGTTAGGTGGTAAAATCAACATTATAACCAGATGTTTTAGCAAGTAGATAAGTCAATTCTCTTTCAAGTCTCTTGGCTTTTACAAATCTTTAAAATTCACATCATAATGGAAGACCTGCCTCAACTAGTACTTCCCTGATTGGTTTGTAATCACCCCACAGCCATCTAAATACCCTGTCAATCTGACATGCCAATACTGTCTTTACACAAGTCTCTTTGGAATTTCCAATGTTTGAGAAAATTGCAGAATTAAAGATAAGAGTTTGTGTAAATGTAAAGAAGTTCGTAAATGTTTAGAATATGGAAACCAAGAAAATAAGATGCACATTTAGTATATCACCATCACAAGCGGTGACATATTGTTATAGTCTCCACCTTTTTGTGGATGGTATTCGGGGGTTGGTGTTTTTTGGTTGGCGTTGGCAGTCGATGTTCGCCGGTCAGAGTCTGTAAAAAATGGCAGGTTGTGACATTTTGCATGTTATGGCCTTGTTGTACTCTGAAATATGCATCACAAGTTTATGGTTTGTAAATCATATGGTTGGTTAGTTATAAACCATATTTTTGGTTTGGCCAATACATTCAATGAATAAAGTAATACATTGGTTGAGGATCGATCATGCATCATCTCTGACTAAACTTAAATACTCCAGTCAATATGTCGGCTGAATGGAGTCTAAATACTCGTGCAAAGTGGAGATTTAGCAGCGCTAAAAATTCCATTAGTTATAATTCACAAGAATGAGCAAATATGATTAAAGCTAGAACGTTCCTTTCAATGGGATATTACCCTTACAAAATGAGAAAAATTGACCCTGTTTAGAAATGTATGTCCCTTAATATTGTTAACAGATTGAGGAAATATTAGCATCACTTTTTGAATGATAATCATTATCAGTTTTTGTTAATGAACTTTATTTAGTTATGTGAATGAACAAGTTTGTAACATGTGGTTTCATAGTTATGATTATACTTATGTTGAAAACCCAAAAAGCATCAGATTATTTTTTCAAACTGCCTAGGGAACTCAGCATTTTCTAATAGGAGAGATGTGACATAACCAAAGTGTCATCACATTTTGGTGTTAATGGGGCACGATATCTCTACAAGCATTGATTGACATGCAAGAGATCAGCTATAACATCATCTGAGTATTGCATATATTTTAGTTGCAACTGGTATTCATTTCTTTAGAACCAGTAACCTGTCACTGTTCAACTTAGTAACATTAGGTGGTCCTAGTTCTTGGCTCTTGGTTCAGTTCATGTCACAGTTCATATATTAGCACAGTAGACCTTATTGAATGTGATGGGTGGCTACACTAGGTTTTTTGTAGTGACCAATGTCAGGGAGATCTAATGGTTTTAGGAGACCTGTTATATTATTCTGTAGTACCTTATGGATATGAGGGGTAGGTGCCACGAACTTACAGAAAATCAACAAAATCATAATTTTTTCGTAGTTTTCAGTTTTTTTCAAGACAACTAGCCTATACCTACAAGTTTAGCTATTAATTTGCGGGTTCTTTTTTCGCGGATGGAGGGCATCCCGCGAATATAGCAAAAATATACACACCGTAAAACAAATGAAAATGAAAGACATCTGCAGTATATTCTCCTCAGTTGTACATTCTGCAATGTTGTTTCTAATATAACCATACTAACCATGCTGTATATTGAAACTGAGATGACAAAGATAAATGTATTTAATTCCCTGAGAAAAAATGATGCATTGATTTTTGTAGAGTTTATCTGGCATGCTCTAAATGACATTGGCATTATGAAAACTGATTGAAAAGACCTGAGTGGCATAATTGTGAAGACCTGGTTTGAAATGACCACCCATGCCACCTGACTGATTTCATACCATTGCACCTTAAAGATTCCATCAGACTTGTTAGCCGTGAACAAGGCTTCCCATTTTAATCCCCCCTTCCCGGAAAATATTGTTTGACCTATGGACTTTTATATAACTAATATAAATGGGGGTAAAGGGTCAGCCTATGCTCATTTTTGAGAACCAATAGAACATATTTACTTAAAATTGAAATTTAGTTTCCATTCAGTTAAGACTCATTCTGAACATTTCGCCAATGTGATATTTTGCTTATTTTGGAATCTACGGCATCTAATGATATAGCTCAGTTTATGGGTCATTGTGAATAAATATTGGATTATGCCCTGGCTTATATCTATTATCTGAGACAGAATTATTGCAGTACACTTTTCAGTTTATTCCTTTCATTCAGACTATCTATAATCATGGGCATTTAACCCATGAAATAATCAAAGTGAGTCAGCCTTGAACTATTTTATGAGTTTAATGTAATACCCCAAGGGTTTTCATTAATATTTCTGAAAACAGACAAAGCAATTGAAAATGATGGGCAATGGGAATAAAAACAACAGGCAAAATTAATTGATCATTCAAATATGACTGCAAAATTCTTCAAAACAACAGACTGGTAAAATTGGTGGAAATTATCATTCAAACATGACTACAAAATTCTTCAAAGCAATGATAAAAACTAAAAACAACATGATGAAGCGCCTGATGAAATGAAATTTCAGACTTTGGACATTTGTCCTAACTTATGATTGTTGTCTTATCTGTTTGATGGTAGCGATAAACATGAAAACAGAGCCATTGGTAGCTCATTTGCTCATTTATTGGACGCAACATTAATATGTTATGCACAAGTCCCAGGGTTACAACTTTGATATTAATTCCTTTAGCGCCTTGTTACCTGTCACCCTGGTTTAGGGCCTTGTGACTTTCACCCCTCCCTCATGCATTGTAACATGTGTGCCCCACATAGTTGTCTAATATCCAGGGCTAATTATCCATGTAGTATCATTCCCTACTAATATTCATTGTATTGTATTGTATATTGGGATATTGAGTTAAAGTATGGCCAATTTTTCTTTTCAGTTTCTTTTCCAAACTGTTTTTTTTATCAATACTTCTATGGGTTTTGCATCTATAGTTGATCATGGTCGGATATTTCCAAAACACTTAATTAATTTTATCAAAGAGGGAGGATGTTTGGAATCTGCTATTGAAAGGCTAGATTAAGGGTAATACAGTGTATTTACAGTTTAATATCATTCATCTTTTTCTATATCACATTTCAGATATCAGTTAAAACACACATGCAAAGTTTGTAGAAATGGCAGATTCTCTGCTAAAATGAAATATTATGATAGAGATTAATAATCATTGATCAGCATACTATATTGATTCAGTATGCGACTTCCAAAGAAGAATTAATATTTTCCACTTTAATCTTCCAAATATGGAATTAACAAATAATAACTCAAGGGTTTTTCCTAGTCACCGTGCCTACTTATAACAAGATCAAATGCAATCCTTACAAAATGTTGACAGTAATTTCATTTTAACATCGATTTTTTTATGGGAATCTTATTAGACCTACCCAAAAACAAACTAACTGAATTAAGTTACTGATTTATATTCTTCCACAATTGCTTTAATTGTATAAGGAAATTCTCTAACTGATTTTGACATTTAGAGGAGGTGATTATATTCCTAAGTCTAAATGTCATGCGGGTTTGCTGTGATAGCCAGTAGATATGTGTCATTGTCCAAAACAATTATTTGAAAAATACAAAGGATGCATATGACGAATGATGTTTGCTTAGTTTATTATCTGGTTTCAAATAAACCTAAAGGAATATTTAAATTACATTTTAACAGGCTTATTGTAACTGATTTGGGAAATCAGTTGCAATACATTTATTTGATATACTTTACTATTAAAATTCCACAAGAATTTTCCATGTATTTTACGGGTGTATAAGCATCACTTGATGTCACCTGTTATCAATAATATCTGTAAACATATATATATCAATATGTATGATTGGATATATGAATGAAATGAAAATGAATTGAATTGTGTTTTCCAGATCAATGGACAGGTGCTGAGTGGCCGTAGTCACCTGAATGCGTCCGCCATTATAAAAAGTGTCACGACACCTATTGTCAAAATTATACTGCTTAGGTATGTACAAACCTCTGTCATATATATTTCTTCATCCAAAATCTATAGTAATGTAAATGTTGTCGTTCACAACACATTGATCTCTTGTGCAAAATCATATATTTATTGGATGGAAATAACTATCAAACAAAGAGAAAACACATCCACTTACTTTGGAAAGTATGTATAGTCTGTGTACAGGACTATCTATATAAATCCATACTATTGTTTCATGCAATACATTGCTTTAATGCATCAAAATTTGAAACCTTCAAATGAATAATCAATCTGACCTCTAATATGTTGTAAGTAGATTTAAAAGACCTTCAAAAACATTGAAAAATAGTACTACCTTATGTTGATCTAACTTTGTTTTTGATTCCAGAAATGAAAATAATAAAACCAAAATGGCTGTTGGGCCATTGAAATATTCTGCTGTGAACTCCCTCAAGCCAAAGGTTGGTATTAACAAGATACAATGCTCACTTAATGCTTTTACTATACATTAAAAGTAGCTTTAAACACGTATATGAAACAATGAAATATCCGTGTCAGAATTTGCTTTGTGAAAACTAAGAATTTTTTCATTTAGGTGATTTTTGTGAAATTCAGAAATGTTATCTAAATGCAACAAAAAAACAGTCAATCCTGTAAATAACTGGTGAATTTCTAAATTCACTGGTGATCCACTCGATTACGCTGGATTACATGTGTTGGATGCATTGGCATGCCTTTTATGTATTGACATGGGTTGTATGTTGACATGTGTTGTGTATGTTTTGACTGTCTTTTATGTATTGACATGTGTTGTATGTTGACATGTGTTGTGTATGTTTTGACTGTCTTTTATGTATTGACATGTGTTGTATGTTGACATGTGTTGTGTATGTTTTGACTGTCTTTTATGTATTGACATGTGTTGTATGTTGACATGTGTTATATATGCTTTGACTGTCTTTTATGTATTGGAATATGTTGTATGCATTAACATGTATTTTATGTATTCACATGTGTTGTATATAATTGACATGTGTTCATTTATTACAGGAAGAAGAGAAGAGCTTGATAGAGAACAGGCTCTCAGCTGAACACAATGCCCACAATCACCATCAACAGCAGGTCATACAGAACAATACAGCAAATCAAAACTCTATGCACACAACACTGGTATGTTTAAAGATTTTATACACAAACACATAGTACTATGCAGCTATAAAATCAACAAAATTGTATAAACCACTATATGAGTAATTTTTTATTAAACGTGCCATAAAGGGGCAACAAAGACTATAGATGAAAGGGGCAACAAATATCATAGATGAAAGGGGCAACAAATACCATAGATGAAAGGGGCAACAAATACCATGGATGAAGGGGCAACAAATATCATAGATGAAAGGGGCAACAAATACCATGAATGAAAGGGGCAACAAATACCATAGATGAAAGGGGCAACAAATACCATAGATGATAGGGGCAACAAAGACTATAAATGAAAATTTTACATTCATATTAAGTAAAGCTACCTGAACACAGTAACCTTTTGCATAGAAGATATAGAGAGATGGATAAATAGATGGTAGCAAGGGGTGTTAGTAGGGCATGAATACTATACATAGCGCATAGAAAACTATCAGAAAATTGTGAACCTTAAAAGAGTAAATGAGCTTTTAATGCTTTTTAACATTGTGTCATGTCAATTCGGATACAAGTTGTTGTTTTAATAGAAAATTACATACAGAATTCAAATATGCCATCAAATAGAAGAAAATGTTGGTCTTTAATCATTGGTTAAAATAGTATATCTCCTAAGATCTCATTGAAAATGGAACTTCAACGAGATTTCAAAGCTATTTATCGAATTACCTATGGTAAATGGTAGAAGGGGTCAATAATGTAATGTATCTTTGAATTCTAGGAGCCAAGCTCAACAACTCTCACTATAGATACAGAGTCAGAGCAGCCACATTTACCACCATCAACTCCCCCACTTCTCGAAGGTAAGCACTTTATTAATTAATTATTTTATACACCCACTTTCTCTTGGCGAACACTCATGAAGAGCATCCATTGACCCTACCTTTGTTTTTCAAAACTCAAATTTTCTTCACTGGATATAGAAATAGTTCTTACCTGAATTGTAAACCTACTTTCTTCAAAGGTCCCATAAGTTGGACATTTTTTAATTGTAGAGAATTGTGGTAATATTGGAATCAGGGTTCTTAATTTTGTTTTGAATAAAATGCTCTAATAAGAGGAGCCCTGTAGATAAAACACTTTGCAGATTGATTTCAAAAGAAACTAGATCTTCCTTTTGGCTCCATATTGTGCATGAACAAGGAATTACTTTCTCACTCATTGGAAAAACTTTCTGACTTCAAAATGGTTCATCACTAAAATAGGAAAATACATTTTCATTATTATCTTAATGGTTTAGTCCAGTTCCATTTTTTAAAGTTTAAATAAAAAAAATGATATGACATTTTAAAGAAAACATGAAAGTGCCAGTTTAATCAAATGTTTTTTCTGATATACCCAATGTATTAAAGAAACTTTTGCAATATACAATACTATACCTATTGAATGTATTGAATGATGTGCTAACTACCAATTTATATTCAATGAGAACTATTTTTTAAACTGTTTGTTTTGCTGATACAAAAGTTTTGATAATTAAACATCTGAATAATTTAGAGATATAAAAATTGTAATTAAGAATTTCCTGATAGGTTTTTAACAGTTTATTGCCACACTGATACTATAGAATCTTACATTTGGATCAACCTTGCACCTTAGGATCAACCTTGCACATTAGGATCAACCTTGCACCGTAGGATCAACCTTGCACCTTAGGAAAAACCTTGCACCTTAGGATCAACCTTGCACCTTAGGAACAACCTTGCACCTTATGAAAAACCTTGTACCTTAGGATCAACCTTGCACCTTAGGATCAACCTTGCACCTTAGGATAAACCTTGCACCTTATGATCAAATTTACACCTTAGGAACAACCTTGCAACTTACAGAAACAACCTTACATTGTACTATACACTTCATGCACTATGATGGCATAGTAGTAAATAGCAGGAAAGGGTCAATAGATTAAGTCATTTTTGTTTTCCAGAACCCACAGAGCCCCAAGGTGACCCTAAGACTTGTGCCTTGAGAGCAGGCAAAGAGACAAATATAGAAATAGAGAAAGGCAAAGCAGGACTTGGTCTCTCTATAGTCGGTGGAGCCGACACTTTATTGGTATGTACTCTACTGATACTAGACTATGATAGAGACTTGGTCAGCATATTGATGTATGGTTTTGACCAATAAATGTGATAAGTAACATTTGGGGAGGGTGTAATTAAAATAAATTGTTAGTTTGGCAAACATCACTCTTTGATTAAGAAATATAGACTGAAGAGCAGGGCTACTAGTTTCGAATACACCCGCAGGTCTTGGCACAAACGTTTTCGAAAGCTTTTGTGCCAAGACCTAAGGGGTGTATTCAAAACTAGTAGCCCTGCTCTGAGGTCTATATTACGATTCGAACATGAAAACTCACCAGAATATTGCAAAATCGTCAATCTCGGTGATCCTTTCCACTTTTTCATTTCTACTTCCAGTTGAGCGTTTGGCTGTTCCAACTTGTTTACTTACCTCCTGACCCCGACTTTTTATTGACATTTCCACCTATTTTATTGGTTTCACGCATATCTACTACATTGATAATTATTGAAACTAATTCTATATTGCCGGCCCCAGAAACCAAAAAATCGCAGCAGATATCCATATAAAAATTAAATTTTGCGAAAAGAACGGAACAGCCTGAACTGACCATTGAGTGCACTGAACGAAACACTAGTACAGAGCTGGGGCATTGATCTCGAATATAACCCAGCTGAAGCATTGACTTTGTTCACAGTTTATAGAAGGCGTGAATACAGTCATGTTCGAATCATTCTTAAAGTTGTACCGTTTGATTTGAAAATATTTCAGTAATGTTCAAGGGTATTAAATAACATTGTTTTCATTTTGATCCCTTGCCTGAGGGCTTGAGATTAAATTGGCTATATTCTGCCCTTGGCTAATTGGATTGACAATTTTTATTTTTCCCTAAGGGGAATATGGGGTTTATTCTTATAGACAGGCTTGAGATGACTTACATGTTTGTTAAAACTTCTTCATTGATCCCATTCACAAATTAATGATTTTGTCATCAACATCATGAATAAAGTTCTGAAAGTGTCTGAAAACCCCCAAAATTCAGAATTTATGAAAATTGCTTGCATGAATTCAACATATATTATAAATAAGCGATTCCACTGGCTGAGGGTATGAGATATGAGAGTATCATTATTTAATGACACCCTGTATATATTGTGAGGTGATGCTTGCATGGTGGCTGGTATGTTGCAGGGTGCCATCATTGTGCATGAAGTGTATGAGGACGGGGCGGCAGCACGTGACGGTAGGCTCTGGGCTGGAGACCAGATACTACAGGTAATAAATGGGTACCTATTTGTACACACGGGGATGCCTGGGTCACATTACCTCCAATTCATCGGCCGGCGCCCGGGCGATTGAGTATTCTGTTCAAAACTAAATACAATTATGAACAGGATACTCAATCGGCCGGGCGCCAGTCGATGAACTGGAGCAAATGTGACCCAGGCATTAATCATGGTTCAGTTCAAGTCACTGTTCATTTGATTGAATGGGATGAATGTATTATGTATTTTACTGTGGCTCATGCCAATCGTGGGTGAGGGAAGTCAGTCCAGGTCAACTGATGGGTTAAATGGTAACAGACCGCTGAACAGAATGGTGATTTGCCCTCTTTGCATGGCATTCCTTGAAAAGTAAAAATCCACAGGCATTGTATTATTCAATTCCGTCAATGGTGAAGGGAGTATATATAAGCTGTTAAATTTTGGATCTTGCTTTCACACATAGATTTGGTGTGGACAATTATTGCCTATTTGACTTTAAAAAAATGTAAGTGAAGAAGTATTGTTTGCATCATTCTATTTAACTATTTACGATCACATAGATTAATAACCATGTGCAACATACAAAAAGATGGGGAATTTGTGTGCTTTGATAAGATCTATTCAAATCTAACAAAATATTTTGTACCATGTATCTAAATGTACCACCTGTCCATCTATGACTTGTACAGGGTGGGCCAAAACATTTTGCAACTTTTTTAAAAGGCTAGAAAAGTATCAAAACATAAGGGTATTGCCATAAAAAATTATTTACAGAAACTTAAGGATAGGCATATTTTACCATTTAAATACTAAAGCTAAACTGGACTTCAATTTTTTTTATCAGATCTTTGAATATCAATGGTCTATTGTTCATGTGTCCGAGATTTACCGTTTTTCCTAGAAAATGTTTCATTTATGTGATCAACAATAAAACATTCATTATATTCACTAAATCTGTTACAATCTTGGATAAATGTTCAACCAATGTCTAGTACAGTTTGTATCAGTATCTAGTCACTATGATATTATGAATCCAGCGATTCTTGTAGCAGTTCTCTCCACTTTTCCTGCAGAACTTCTTTTAGTTTGACAATAGTTTGTGGGGGATTACCATTAACTGCAATATGCTGCTCCAGGTGCCCCCAATGGTGATAGTCCCAGGAGTTGGCATCTGGGGTATTTGGCAGCCATTCATCAGGACTAATGAATCAAGGCTTATTCTCCTCCAGATATTCCAAAGTGACTTTTGCCCAATGGCTGGGAGCGATAGGGAAAGTGAAAGGGGGTGCATAAAACATTTGTTTAATAGATAATTAATAAATACAATATAACATAATACCATAGTGACTAGATACTGATATAAACTAGACATTGAGTTAGACATTGTTTAAACAGTTATCCAAGATTGTAGCAGATTTAGTGAACATTATGAATGTATTATTGTTGATCAGTACATAAAATCATAGAAAGTCACATTTTCTAGGAAAAATGGTAAATCTCGGACACATGGACAATTGACCATTGATATTCAAAGATCTGACAAAAAAATTTGAAGCCAGTTTTAGCTTTAGCATTTGACTGGTAAAATATGCCTATCCTTAAGTTTCTGTAAATAATTTTTTATGGCAATACCCTTATATTTTGATACTTTTCTAGCCTTTTAAAAAAGTTGCAAAATTTTTTGGCCCACCCTGTACATGTATTTAAATGCACCCTCTATGACTTGTACATGTATTTAAATGCAAAACTAAATACAATTATGAACAGGATACTCAATCGGCCGGGCGCCAGTCGATGAACTGGAGCAAATGTGACCCAGGCATTATGACTTGTACATGTATTTAAATGCACCCTCTATGACTTGTACATGTATTTAAATGCACCTTCAATGACTTTTACATGCATTTAAATGCACCCTCTATGACTTGCACATGTATTTAAATGGACCCTCTATGACTTGTACATGTATTTAAATGCACCCTCTATGACTTGTACATGTATTTAAATGCACCTTCAATGACTTTTACATGTATTTAAATGCACCCTCTATGACTTGCACATGTATTTAAATGGACCCTCTATGACTTGTACATGTATCTAAATGCACCCTCTATGACTTGTACATGTATTTGGATGCACCCTCTATGACTTGTACATGTATTTGGATGCACCCTCTATGACTTGTACATGTATTTGGATGCACCCTCTATAACTTGTACACATATTTAAATCTACACCTATATTTAGGTTGATGAAACTGACCTAAGGGAAGCTTCTCACGACCAGGCAATTCAGGCTCTCAGGCAGACTACTGCAGTTGTAAAGATGACTGTATATAGAGATGAAACACAGATAAAGGATGAGGACTTGTATGATATATTTACTGTAGAACTGCTCAAAAAGCCCAATAAGGGCCTAGGAATTAGCATTGTGGGCCGCCATAATGACAATGGAGTGTTTATCTCAGATGTAGTGAGTATTTCAGTTTTTTTATGGATTATTCTTTGTATGTTCTTTGTATGTTTGACCCATGTGTTACCATGGTAAGGTAACAACAAAAGGAGACTTAACTTTTTACTGGTCAAAATTTATTTGTCATTAATATTTATTTATTTATATTACTCAAGTATAATTATAATGAAATTATTATTGAGGGTTCAGGCATTATTTATTATGCATAGCTATTCTTCATGAAATATGCAATACGTGTACATTGTTTCGTTCCCTGAATCCTTTCAGATATTAATTTGAAAAATAAATTAATTCATATACACAAAGAATGAGCATTAGTATTGATTTCATAAGAATAGTCATAAGATGAATGAAATATGCAGCTATTCTTTTTGTGCAGCTTTTCAAGATATAAAATGAGAGTTGATAATCGAAATTATTGCAAATAGTAATATATATATCATAAAATTACAATGTTTTCTCTGTGTTGCCAAGGTGAAGATGGGGGCAGCAGAGATTGATGGGAGATTGTTGCCGGGTGATAAGATTCTTGAGGTGAATGGGGAAGATTTCTCAGAAGTTGCGCAGGAATATGCAGCTGCTTTCCTGAAGGTAAGATACAGAGGTGGTGACATTTGCACTCTGGGCTGGGCCAAGATTGCTTTGGTCAGACCAAGATGCTTCGAGTCATGGATTGTACTTGTTTAAAAGCAACAAACATGGCAGTAACTGCCAATGAGCCAGAATTGATTTAAAATGTAATAATTGAATCCATTTACAGTATCTGGTCTGATTCAAACCAGGAGAATCTAAAAAGTTTAGAAATAACATGGATTTAAAGCTGGTACCTGTCAAAGGCTGCAGTATACCCAATGTAATGTGCATCTACCAACAATGAAACATATTCAAGTTCGAGACACATTTCACAATGACAAATTAAAAATGTTTACTGGGTGATAATGGAGTAAATTTTCATTTTATGCATGCAAAATATAGACCCGTCTGCTGTCAGTAAATGACTATAACGCTTACGTTATATATGCACAATATTCTTATTTGGCTAAACAGAGCTGATATTCAAGTTTTAATCTTATGTTTTTTTACTTACAGACTATAATGGGTAAGGTTGTGATAAAGGTTGGTCGACTTAAAGGCTCCAGTTGTTCATCACGTCGTAACTCTGGCTCTAGTTCCCAAAGTGGAGGAGCAGTACGTGCTGTTCCAGCAAAGGCAGTCAACTCAGCTGGCAATAAGCCTGTGAGAAGTAAGTAAAAATTCAATATTAAATGGTAGTTTCAAGCTTTTAACTATTTTTAGTGCTGTCCAGCTCAGTGAAATACATGCTGGGTCCTATATACTAGTATAGTTTTTATTTATTTCATATATTTAAGGCCTTAGGCCCATATACATTTTAGTTAGTATACAATACACATATTATAGATGGCATCATGAATATTACTTAGTTTTATGATTACTATATAAGCTCTAATTAAATTGGCTTGCCACAATAGCATGTGACATATTTCCAGTTAACAGGAATTTAAAAGGGTTTATCATGCAAAAGTGACATCTCACAGAAATGTTAGTTGATTCTTGCTATTAAGTGAATTCAGTGCATAGGGTTGAAAAGCTGTATATGTTGATTTATCCTTGTGTATGTATTTCTTTATTAAGGTTCTTGTTCTCCAGGTGCAAGTGATTGCGGCTCCGAGAAGAGTATAACTGCCACCTATGAAGTCACAAAAGATCCTAGTGGCTCTATGGGGATGAGTATAACAGGGGGTGTGGGGAGTCCAGTGGGGGATGCCCCCATCATCATTGCCAACATGATGCCAGGGGGCCCAGCAGCCAGACTACAGAAATTTAAGGTAACCTTGGGGTCAGTCATGTCGTGTAATGTACAGCGTCAAGTTTCATGAGTAACATTGAGACTGCATAGTTCATGTTGTAAAACTATCATAAACTTTAGCTATCACTTATATTTACAACACATTTTACACAATGGACGACTTTAGTGAGTCACCATCAAATTACATAGACACAACTAAAATACTAAACATACTTTAGAATAAGCATCCACAGTACAGAACATCAATAATTCAGTAAAAATATAAACATAAAACATTTTAATTGGCCACACCTGACATACAGTAGTACCTTAGTAGAGGGGGTCTGAATTCATAATGCCTCCTTAGTTTAAAGCTCTTATATCTCTCTATCTATGTATCTTGATAGACACCTTCACCGGATTTCATTGATATTTTTATTGTAGATCGGTGATGAGATTGTTGAGATCAATGGCACATCAACTGATGGCATGACCCAAGCTCAAGTGATTCAACTCATACAGAACTCACCAAACACTGTCAAGCTCAAAGTAGTGCAAGGTATCACAATCAAGCACAGATTATCTTTTTTAAGTCTTGCTTAAAGCCCTTGTTCTCTCATCTCCCTCACCCATTCTCAATACAATAAAGATCTGGGTCAGGAAAGAGCTGAGGAGACAGCCAGGCTTGTTGCAAGACTTTTTCATTTTAGTTTCCTGTATATTATTTTGTTCGTTATCAGCATGACACGTGAATTGGATATCTGATATCTGTAATCGTTACTTCGATCAAGTAGGATTGGCTCCCAGAATTCCAACTCGATATTCTCCCATATAGAGACTCATGTGATTACAATTTGAAATCAAAAAGCCTCCATTTTTCACATAAATTGCGAATTTTGGTCTTATTTCCTCACAAAAATATCAATACAAGTGATCAAATCTTTTGGATTACTCATTATGAATTTATAGTCAGTTATAATCAGGAGATAATAATATTTTCAATGTATGTCATCATTAAGGGTCAAGGTTTGTAAAATATTGGCCATTCTCATTGCAGTTCATTTGTGCAAACTTTGCCATAGCAATCAGTACTGAACAAATTACTCAGAGATTGATTGAGAAAAATTGAGCTGGAACCCTAGGGGTCAATCCTCCTTGTACTTTGATGGTGCAACATGTTGCATTTTGGGTGGTTGTGACTGCATGTGGATTTGTGGAACAGAAACTTGAATCTGAATTCTGAATCCCCAAAATGCCATCCATTCTCAGGGCTATACAAAACTTGATTTCAAGTATGCCATGATTGGGATTTCTTTGTTGTCTTTAAAACCTCAGAAAGCAATAAAGGTGCTAGACTCTGGGTGCAGTTTCTCAGACATTGTTAAATTATGGATTAAGTAAGGATTTCTAAAAAATATTTCTCGAGATGATCAACAAAGGATGAAATACTAAATCCTTGGTAATGGCTGTATAAAAACCTCTTGCCCTTAATGTACAGACTCTCCAATTAGATGTTATCTGAATAGTCAGTTATTTTGATTGATTGGACACCCTGTATATACAGTATGCAAATAACAGGTCTTGTTTAAAACTGATAGATAAATCTTGGTTCCAGGTGACAGTATTGTAGATAATGTTCAAGCCAACCAGTCCAACAAAACACCAATTATAGAGTAAGTTGCAGTTTTCAGTCACTATTTGAGCCTGGGCCACAGTAAAGGGGGTCTTATCACAGATTTTTCAATAATTTGTTTTTTGTTTATCTTAAAAAGCACAAAAAGACCTTTCAAATGAGCCATCACTTATGACTTAACGATTTTTCCTTGCATATATAGACCAAAAAGTCGGATTGTAATTTAGCACATTTTTGGCTCTGTAGCACAATTTTGATTTTTGTGATAAGACCGGTTTTCCTATGGTCAGGCTCATTTTACATCGTATACTGTAAAAGCCCAAATTTTCAAGGTGCCCTAATTTCCACTATTTTCACTGAAGAGGCTAGACCTTGAAATTAAAGCCACGGTGAAAATTTGATTTAACATTGAATTCAATGGGATATTTCGTTAAACAGTGGAATTTAATGCCCATGAGACATTTCAGATTGACAAAATAGTGAATTTTTTTGTCAGCAAAAATGTGGACTTTTACAGTAGTTACCAATCATTGCTAAAACATGGAAACTAAATCGAAATCCCATCAGACTGTGAGTTTGATCTTAGTCAATTAGGGTTCCCGCTTGCTAACACATGTGTCCCCTAAGATAGTATGAAACAGCAAGCATACCTACAGTATGATGAAGAAAGATGTAACCATGTAAAATATGCTAGCCATTTGAGCTGACTTTTAACTGCTGCATGAAGGTGCAGATATGCAGGGAAGAGATTATTATGGTCTAGTTGGTGTGCATGAACAAATTTAACATTATACAGTTCTAGGATAAATTTTAGCTCTGGATTTTCTTAGACCCTCAGAGCTGTATAATGTAAATAAGGCATAAACCTTTAAAGTTTGTCTCATAATAAGGAGAGTTATGGGTCTTACTACAGTAAAAGAAAATCGGTAAAGTAAATACCATAATTGAATGCTCATGCATATATTCCTGGAAACTGGTATCATATTTCTCTGTTTGTCTATCAAAATACATATCTGTATTTGTCATAAACTCTTATATATTACAAGTACATCTTTTTTTAATACAGTACAATTCTAACATGTCATGTGATATTTATAGACAAAGCGGTGATGTAAGAGTCATTAAGCTGAAGCGAGGAGCAGATGGCTTAGGTTTTTCCATTGTCGGAGGTCACGGCAGTCCCCATGGTGATCTTCCCATCTATGTCAAGACTGTGTTTAACAAGGGGGCAGCGGCAGAGGATGGAAATCTTAAACGAGGAGATAGAATTTTATCAGTAAATGGGGAATCCTTAGACCATGTATCACATGAAGAAGCAGTCACTATACTTAAACAAGCCAAAGGAGAGATTGTGTTAAATGTGATGTCATAATGTTTATATGTGATGTCATAATGGGTTACATGTGATGTCACAATGATTTCAATCTGATGTCATCATGGTTTAAATATGCAAGACTTGGCCAAGCTTAGCAATAACCTGGTGGTTGGAGGTACTACGTATTACTGGTGACATACATCTACTAATGTACTTATAAAACAGCATTTGCAATGCACGGTTGACAATGTTCAATGAGTTATTTGGCATTAAATATCATAACCCTATTATACAGAAATAGGTGTCAATTATTCATATTAATAGCTATGAAGAATATTGAATTGTTCATATTAAAAACTATTAAGAACATTAAATATTAAATTTTGAGTCGGATTATATTTGCTGTATTTATCAGATGCAATCCTGAGCATATACAATACAAGTGGGGGTATTATTATTATAAGGTTTATTACAGTCTATAAAAACTGAAGAGATAATTCATTATTACACAAATCATGTGTTTGGCTATACAGAGTTCCTTCTGGAAAAGGGATTACACATTACAAGCCAGCCTGTATATTGTATCTTTACTATAAATCTTCTCTTGTACAGAAATACTTGAAGATTTTTAGGAAAGCTATTCTATTTCTTTGTTAAAATTTAAATCAATTAAAAATAATGATAACTTTGTGTCATTAAGAATTATTGTGAGTGGCAATGTATGATGCTTAAGAAGCATTTTAATAGATAGCTATATGTGTCACATTTTATATGATGATATAAAGATGTAAATTTTACTTATTAATTGTATAAAGCATCATTGTTAAGATATTCATATACCATTACATACAGGGTGTACATCAAGTAATTTATTCATCTTCCTTGGAGGACACCCTGTAATGCTAGACATATTATACAACATTGACTATGGGAAGTCAGAATCAACACTATAAAGCATATTATATAGGGTATTTGGGATATATACACTATTCTATCTTCTTATATTAGAGTACTATAATGTAAACATTTTATATCGATTCTAATTGATTGCTATTTGAAAATTATTAACAATATGATTTGTTTTTTATTAATATTATACAACTTGGAATCATTGAATGACTTCATCACCTTTTTGCCAGAAATTATGAGAGTGCGTGAAAAAGAAAATTCTATTTAATTCACGAATTATATATTGTCTGGGTTATCTATACTATAAATCTGTCAAACATCCCATACTTAATAAGAATAAGAAAAAACAGATATTTCAAGAAGTGGCATATTTGGTTTGAGTTTTTAAGTGTCTGAGTAATCATGAAAATATATGATATTTTGTTCTGTTTGATTATTAGCTCAGAGACCTACAGCATAAACAATACACCCACACTGTTGAGAAAAAAACATTGATTTTTGTGTTCGAAAAAACAGACATTTTTATCACTTAGTTTCATGACCTCATTTTCTTTTCTAAATTTTTTAAAGGAACATTCCTTGCCAGACTATTTCTCTCCTGATATGGTAGCTACAATCATGAATATACTTTACATATTTAGCAAAACACGGGAAAATGTTTTCATATGGTCAATATTTATCATTTAAAAATGTAGTACTCATTCCCAGTAAGCTGCCATCTTTTCAGATTTCTTTCAGGAAGTGATGTCATCGACTCTCACCTGTTATAACCTTGTCTATTACAGTATAGGAAAGAAGTACAAAATCACATCTAAACAAGAAGCCCTTGTCTTCTGTGTAAAAATATTTTCAGGAGTTGTCAACTTAGAACTAAAGAAGAGATCATCAAAAGGATTTTAATCATAGACCAATTTGAAAAAAATATTCAGCTGGTTTAGTAATTCTAATAGCTCCTTACCTAATGTTATATGCAAAGTTTAGAGTCGATGACATCACTTCCTGAGTGAAATTTTAAAAGATGGCAGCCTACTGGAATTGAGCACTACATTTTAAGTGATCAATATTGACCATTTCAAAACATTTTTTTGTTTTTTGATAAACTTGCAAAGTATGTATATGGTTATAGCCACCATATTAGGAGAGAGATGGTCTGGCAAGGAATACCCCTTTAAGGGTGTTGTAATAATAGACCATGTTTAGTTGACCAAAATCGATCAGTAGTTTCACCCTATACAGACAGAGCCTGCAAAGAACAATTGATGCAGAGATTAATACTTTAAAAGACAGCAGTGATAAATATTGCGTTTTGAAGAGCAAAATGGCCAGCATGTAATTTAACCAGCATGCCCTAAAGCTTATCAGATGGTCTACTCTTATCTGTAAAATTTCAAGTTGAAGATATAAGCATTGACACTATGGATATATGCTGGTATGAGGCAGGGATGCAAGCAACTGACTCACCATAAGAAATGCATTAATTGTAATATTTCTTCATAGTAGAAATTGATCTTCAGTTGAATTATTTATGAGTTGAACAATAGTATTATTTACCCCTTACCTCAAATTTGCCTCACCATTTTAATTTTGCCTCATCTATATTTTCATCTTTACTCCTCCCTGTTTGGTCTCATATTGCTGTTAGTCCTAGAAATGGCTGTAGAGGTAGAAATAGTTGTAAACTGTGGCATTGGAAGTCAGTGTTTGTAGGTCTAGTTGTTAAAGAATTACCCTAAGTCACAAAGTTTAGATATTTACAGAAGGGAAAATGTCACAATTAAAGTGACTTTGAGGAATCCCTCTATTTCTTCCTAGATAATATTTATGATATGTTATAATACCATTTTATTATTATTATTGCAAAATACTAGTTGATGTTAATAATTTTATTATATTGTTCTTAATTTTGAATCATGTAAAAAATATTGATATTCTAAAGTAATATGCTAATGAATATATTATATTGGTTTATTAATAAAAACGATAACATTATTTAAGATTTATGTTAGATTGGTGTGTTCTATTATACTGTATTGAAGAAACAAATTATTATCATTAGATCTAAGGGTTATACACTTTTATTGACAGATGGGTGTAGCAATAGATGCGTCTCAGATTTTATTTAATACATGTTGAATACCCCATCCCCAACATGAATACTATCAGATCTTTATACCAAAAGCTGTGTGGACATTTTCATAATGCAATATTTCATTGACTCACACGTCACTTGTAAATACTTATAAATGGCAATGAGTATTAAACATTTTTACCACCTGTTTGCTGTCCATTGGATTGTCGCCTTAAGCGTCGGACAGCTGGTCATTATCTGGTTACTCTTGATACTGACCAGTTGATTTTTTCACTAGGTATAGGAAAATAACATTGCAACTGGTCAGTAATGCCATTTTGACCAGCAGCTCTGGAATCCTTAGGGCATACACTGTAAGGTGCCATGCTACTTACAGGAAATGACTAAACAGTGACTGTATAGAGGTTATCCTATATGATGTTCATGATATTGTGATTATCCCGAGGCCAATATAATTATTACGACTTTAAGGAAATGACATTCACCCGTCCTTCAAGATCGGTCCTTCATTGCTTTCATAGCAACTGAGCTCATGTAATGAAATGAATTACTCTTGGGCCAAGGATGCGTTCACCATGACATTGTTACTTTTCCCCAAAGTGAACCGGGTTACCAACCCCCAAAGTCTAACCATGTCGGAAAAAAGTATTCTCAGTCACCATATGCATCAAATAAGTCTACTGAATTGAAGTCGCCACTTTCAAAGTCTTTCAAAAGACAACTATCTGAGGAAACACGTAAGTAAATCCGAGGGTAATATAAACTTCCTAACTAGCATTTGGTTGTCCATATTGATTGTTCAATGTATACATGTCATACAATGTCAACATATTGTTTCCACGTCCACGCCAACCTAATTAAAATGTATTTTGGACTGGTAAACACGTCTCTCTTGCCTTGCCTGAATGACTGATTCAAGTAGGTTGTGAAAATCTCTATAAGGTTAATATAGAGCAGCAGGTTTATGGACACATCTATCTATACATACATCTATAATCATTAATCTATGCAACTTTTGTAAAAAACATGCTTACATGTATTTCGTCAAATTTTTACGGAGACATTTACTTTTTGCTTAATTTATACTAAATTTGCTTAGATTTTGCCAAATTTGCTAAATTTACTTAAATGTTGCAAAATTTGCTTAATCTGGTCAAATTTGTTTAAATGTGGTCAAATATCCCAAATGTTGACCAGTTTTGTTCATTTGGAACATTTAAGGGAATACTAGTGATTTATATTTTCTCTAATTTGGCCTGTTCTTTTCAAAGGTCCATTTACGAGTAAATCGCTACATAAATTTTATGTTTCAACCACCCTGAATAATTAAGTCAGCAACATAAATAGCTCAGGACCATAACATAGCACAAAGTTACAGAAATTATCAGATATAGAACCGTCCAAATTTAATTCAAGTCTGTCAAACAGTTATTTTGAATTTTCAATCACTTGCAGAATGTGCTCTTAAAATATATAGGGCGCAAAAATTGGCAAGAATGTGAGTAGCGATGAGTGAAAACAATTTATGAAGTGAGTCCTGACCGAAAATAATAATGTTTGTTTCCTTGAATCAAACACTGCTCAAATTTTTATTTGATTATGTGTGTTTCCAAAATTAAGCCATTTGTGTTCCATTGTTTAAACATCTTCTTCATAATCAATGCACTCATGTGATCCCCAGCCAGTGTATAGTAATATGTTATTATTGTGAGTGATCTTTATACTTGCTATTTGTTCTAATAATTACAGCATGAAAAAGTATGAACATTTTTAGTAAGAGTTTTTTTCTGGCGTTCAGAATTTTAGTGCATCAAGGGCATTGCATCACTGAGCTTTCACCAAAATTCTCTTTGGGGAGAAGTACATGTAAAGCCTCTCAATTTTATTCTTTTTTTTCTTTTTGCTCCGAAGGACAATTTTAGCCTCCATGGCCTGGAAACTCTAATACTGACCCAACTAAAATAAAATTATATTACCATAAACTCATAAATACGCTTCATGTTAAATCAACATAAATGTTATTTAATACGTAGTGAGGTAAGATCAAGACAATATAAAGAAACAATGTCATGGCAAACTTAACGTCGTATACCTCCAAAGAAAAATTAATTTGTCGGAATTCTTTCATTGATTTGGGAAACTGAAGTGTCTGGATGATGTATAAAATTGCATTGTTAATCTAATCAATATTTCAAGATGATAGGGTTACAATTATAGAAACTATGATCATTTTTGTGAAAAAATGATCATTTCTTTCCAAAATTTATCATGTGCTTTCTTGAAGGTTTGAGACGTTCTAGACCGTGTTCAGACGAAATGTTGAGACGCAGTGATACAAGAGATATATCTGCATGGTATGGCCAATGTTTCCACGAAAGGGAAAGAACCATATTCTGTCAAAACGTCGAAATAAATGAGTACTTACAAATCTCCCGCCGAAAATACTTGTATAACGTCCTAAACCGGTGTGTAGATAGGAAATAATAATCTTATAAATAGATTTTCAGTGCCTCAAGACTTCGTGAGACTCTCTCTAATAATTAAACAAAAGGAAATAGGTGGGTTTAGGGAAATAATAACTAATAATAATAATTTGTGTGCCCCAGGGCTCAGTCCTTGGGCCGACATTATTCATATTATATGTAAATGACATGTTTAAGGTTTCCAATATTCTTAAAAGCGTAATATTTGCTGACGACACTAATTTGTTGGCCTCAGATAAAGATTTGAATTATCTCTAATAGAAAAGGTTAATAATGAACTTGATCTTATGGACGATTGGTTCAAAGCAAATAAATTGTCAATAAACTATTCTAAAACAAAATTTATCTTGGTCAATAAACAGAAACGACAAATCTTTAGAGATATCAAAATTGATATGTCCGGGAAAAAAATTGAAAGAGTAAAATCTATCAACTTTTTAGGTGTCATTGTTGATGAACATATTACCTGGAAAGAACATATTAAACATATAGAAGCAAAAATATCCAGAACAATTGGTCTCTTATATAAGATTCGCCACTTATTGAATAAAACAAGTCTTTTGGCAATCTATAATTCCCTGATATACTCACATATAAATTACTGTAATTTAATCTGGGGTGGCCATAGCAATGCTCATACAAATGAGCTGCATTCCCTACTTCTATTTCAAAAGAGATTCCTTTGAATATTAGACAACCAGCCAAGAATGGCACATTCAGCACCTCTCTTTAAGAAGTACAACATTTTACCTGTAAACCAGGTGTATGAATTTAATGTTTCGAATTTTGTCTATTGTTGTATTTACCAGGAACCTGTTTATTCAAAACTATATAATGATTATTTTAATCAAAATGAATATTTTCACAATTATCCTACCATATTCTTCAAACTTGTTCCATTCAAAGCAAGACAAAAATCCCTTTTTGATGGTACATTATTTCCCTGCTTCCAGCGGCATTTTGGTCCCCAGCTGTAAGAAGGCCTTCTAACAGCTGGGGACCAAAACGCTGCCAGAACGAGGGACTCTTTACCAGGGGCGGATCTGGGAACCAACAAGGGGGGGGGGGCCCAAACTTGTGGTCTGAGAAAAAAAACCAAAAGTGGGCCCAAATTTTGAAATTTTGAGGCCCATTTTCTTCAAAATTTGGCCTAAAATTAAAAAACAAGGCCTTAGAAGGCCAATTTAAGACCTAAAAGGCCTGCTTTTTGGGGCCTTATAGCCTTTTTTGGCTCAAAATTTTTTTTGGGCACAATTTTTTTTTTCTGGGCCCACCCAAGGGGGGGGGGGGGCGGGCCCCTGGGCCCCCCCCAGATCCGCCAGTGTTTACAATAAAGTAATGCACCGACAGAAAGGCAATTTTGTTCTGCTTTTAATGGTATAAGTTTGAAGAAGAACGGTGCAGTATGAGACTCGCAATCCTTGATTTTCAAGCACGTGGTAGGTCAAAAATTCAAATTAACGGTCGAAGTTAGGACCGCGTGGTGATGATGCCAGTGGTGCTATAGTCCATGGTATGACTTCCGAATATGAAGGATCCGTACCACAGGGGTCTGTCCTTGGACCCCTGCTATTTCTAATATATATCAACGATCTGCCTGATGAGTAAGTTTCAAATTCGTTCATTTTTGCTGATGACACCTCAATTCATTGTCCATACGAAAAAATGAAGTGTTTTTCAATATTCACGAGCCAATCCAAAGTGATCTAGACAAGCTTGCTCTCTGGGCTGCCACCTGGAAGATGCAATTCAAAGCTAAAAAAATGCATGATTTTTTCTAGAAGGAACATTTTATCTCATCCACCACCTTTGAGATTAGGTGCTGATGTTATCCCTAGCTGTGAGAATCACAAACATCTTGGCCTTAATTTTGACAATCACCTTAACTTTAATTATCACATTGACCAGATTATAAAAAGAGTTACTTCTCTTTTGAGACCGATGATGAAGCTGAGTAAAATTATAAATAGTCAGCACTTAGAGATATTATATAATACTTACATTATGCCTCATTTTGACTATTGTGATGTCATTTACAACAAGGCATCTAACATGAAATTACAAGCTCTTGAAAGACTTCACTACAGAGCAGCTTGCCTGGTTTCTGGGGCTATACATCACGATGCCCATGTCAAGCAGCGTGCCTACTAGGCACGCAGTTTGAAACTCTGACAAACTGCGCGCATATTTCAAAATGTGACACGGGGAGGACACTACTCCCAAAAAGAGCCAAAATACGAAAAATACAAGGTTAGTCTCGTTCTAAAGATAGTACCATTCTGTGAAGATGAACTTAATTTACTCATAGTACTCAATGTTTTTCCCGATGTAAACCTAGTTATCTCAATATAAGGGTCTTGAGTAACTTCTGTGTTCAAAATTTACAGTGTAAAGTTATATCTATGTCTTTTTATCGTCATTTGCCGTTTATTCAGCCATTGTGTCTGTGTATGCTAGAATATTGTAGCGGTAGCACAATTTTTATATTCATTTATTTTCATTAATTAATTTCATATTTATTTCTCATATTTTTCGTGGAACATTTAACATGGTTAAAAAGAACAGTCTTTTGCCAATATTATAGTTTTTATTTCATGCAAAAAGGTGTTTTAGTTTTTGTGTAAGATTACTTTAAATAACTAGTGTAAATGGACATGTTTTTTTGATTTACCGGCCACGCGCCATACATTCTTGTCATTTTCAGTTACTCATGTTTTGTTCGGGTAAATAGCGAGATAAATACAAGATCATTAATTCTGGGAATTATTTGTTAAAATAAGGCTGAATTATTCTTTTTAACAGTTTTTACTTCATTGAAATTGGTGTAATATTTACAGAGATATCGTCATTTGAAAACATGTATTTTTAGTGAAGGTTTATGTTTCTTACGGCATTTAGCCGACTTTTTCACAAACTTTCTCACATAACAATTTGATTGACAGCTCGCTTTAGGTGTATTACGTCTTTGATCTGACAGATATTTTGACAGTGTAGGAAGTTTTCAAACTTGTTGTCATAGTAGCCTTTCCTTATATGGAAATAGATGTTCCGGAATCTTAGCGTTCTCATGATCGTTCGAGAGAAGGTCAGTCCCGAGTTTGCATCTGAAGAGACAGGTGGTTGAATTTGTACACTTTTATATAGTCCTGAGTTTGTATCTGAAGAGATAGGAGGTTGAATTTCTCCAATTTTATAGTCTCAAGTTTAGTATTTTGCGAGCATCTCTGTCTTTGGATTATTATTATCATTCGATCATACTTGTACAACTGGATTTATAACTGGATTTATTACTGGATTTATAACTGGATTTACTGGATTTATAATTGGATTATACGTATTGGATTTAGGCCGCGCCTGGAGAGCCTTAAAATTTAAGGCTCTCTAGCCAAAATGCTAAAGAGCCTTAAATTTTAAGGTTCTTTAGCATTTGGGCTAAAGAGCCTTAAATTTTAAGGCTTTTTAGCATTTTGATAGCCAATTCTGCTAGAGAGCCTTAAAGGAATTCCAGGCGACAAAAATGACGAAATATTGCTTCTGGGACAAGATCAAACGACTTTGACATATTCTATACCCAACCTATTTTGTAATTTAACAAATCAGCACAAATATACATACCATACTAGCTCGGTCCGGGAATCGAACCCACGCCGCAGAAGTGGATAGCGAGCACCCTAACCACTATACTAGAGTGCTTTTCCATGATCAAAGTAATTTTATGCAACTCTATAGTGATATACATGTGTGAAATTTCTAAGTGGCATTCTGGGTTGAAAAACTTTCGAGAGTGTTGTTTTATTGTTTAGATGACGAAAACTTCAATAAAAAACAATATAAACACGGATTATAAACACAAAGGCTCTCTAGCCAAAACACTATGTTCACAGCTAAATAGCCTTAAATTTTAAGGCTCTTTAGCATTTTGGCTAAAGAGCCTTAAATTTTAAGGTACTCCAGACACTTCGTTGGATTTAACGGATTATTGCCATGTCATACACACCTGCAAGGTAAATAAAGTTATTTGTTGTTTATTGTTCAGAAATCTAAATCATATCTTTTGTTCAGTTATTCTTCATACAGTAAATTACAATATCCATTAGTGACCATTAAGATACAAATTCCTTTCACACACAAGACGTACCCACAAATCATCTTTCCAGTGCCATTTATTGTTAAAGGGGTTTCCGCTCGGCCCAATTCATTCTTTCCAGTATTTATTCTTCGGCAAATTTATTCCATACTGGTGAAAATTATTTCAATCAAAGTAACTCCCGCCACAATATATAGGATCACTCCATCTGATTAAAGCAGCAAAGTTTGTGTTCAAAACGATAATACGTCATAAACGTGATTTAAACATTTTTCTTGTCAAACTGCGCGCCTATATTCACATGTATTTGCCAAACTGCGTGCCTAATATTTCCAAACTGCTTGCCTATCCGGCAAGCTTGTTTTGTATTATTAGAAAACATAAGCGCCACATAAGGCACATATGTGTGTAATAGTAGAACCCCATAATTGAAACACTATGAGAGTCCATCCACCAAGATGGTGATCTGAAAATAAAAGTTTTTTTCGTTTCCAACTTAATTGTCACTTCTATTATACATTTTGACTTTCAATATGAAAATCTCATAAAATCTGACGATAAAGCAAAATTTCCAAAGCTACATGAAAAACACCTACACGTGCCTCTGTAGAAATTCCAATGAAAATATGTAGTTTTAATAGTGTATGCGCACAGTTTGTAATTTCTGGCTAAAATAGGCGCGCAGTTTGTGATTTGTTTCTTTTTAATCTCCTGATTATCTGTTTTATCTCGAAATATTTTGAATTATACATGATAAATGTGTAAGGAATTAAATATAAAACGAGTCTAAGTATTTGTCATCTATGTTTAAAGTGCTAGATCGATTAACGTATAAATTTCCGTTAAATCAGTGACGAAAATGCCATTAATCTGCTTATGTTATAAAACTTAGATTCATTTGCACATAGTTTTTGCTAGTATTTGCAAGATTCGTATATTCGCCACAGAATGAACGTATTGAACAAGAAAACAATGCAGGATAAATGTCTTTAAATTACGTTTCAAAATACGTAAATGATGCAATGTTCTTAGGCACGCACGCCTAAGTAGGCACGCAGCTTGACATGGGCACCGTGTACATGGTTCCAATACTATCAAAGTTTTAAACTCTTTAAACTGGAAACCGTTGAAAACCAGAAGAATTGAGCACTTAAACATGTTTACTTTTAAATGCAGGTATAACATTTATCCTCCATTTTTGTGATTTACTTCGGAAACATGAACATATACCGGTCCGCCCCTTAAGACATCAAAGAGATTATGTTCTACCAACTCGCCTTAGCTTCTCTTCATACTTACAATTTAGGAAACCTGTTTAACAGCTACAATTTGAATGATAAATTACAATTTTTACTTATTGGAAAAGATGATTTAGATGCATCAACAAATGAAGATTTAATTCATATTGTTAGTTATATATACATGAGTTTCAATATCATATCAAGTCTGTGACAACAGGTTTCGTTTCTTCATTTTTCTGCTTTTTCCTTTTTGTCATCATCCCCGCCCATGGGATACCCTTGATTCAGTGATTTGGAATTAAGTATATATGTAAACCTTTTGTATTTTATATTGTATCTATTATTTCATTTATGTATATATTATTAATTGCCGCTAATGTTGTAAAACTTTGGCAATCAGCTGACTGTGTATATCTGTGTTATTACTTGAAATAAATCGATAACATGAAAAAAAGGATCCGCAGCACACTCTAGCGCAGCAACATTTGAAGCAATGTGTACATGTCTTGATTCTTTTAAAATACCATTTGCTGAAAAAACTTCCGGCTTTCGGGTCGAAAAATGTCTTTCATCACAAGGGGTCAAAAAACGTAAATATTTTGATTCGAAGTTCTATACATTTTATAAGACACAGACCGTTATTCTAAGCATACGAACAAAAATAAAGTATCATAATTTAAAAATATTCTATTCAATTTTACCGTAGATGTCGGTGGTTAATTAGTGTAATTATGCAAGTGTGTTTTTCAGATTTTGTTTGATTTTTCAAATATGAGCCAAGCCGATTCAACAAAATTATGTGGAATATTTAGGTAATTTTTTATGATTGGGAACATATTAGTTTTCTTACCATTTAAAACATTTTATTACCAGAATTTCTCCCTATAATCGCAAGGGGTCTAACAACAAATTATTGTTCATGTTTTACAAAACATAATACAATAACAAATAGGAAAGATTTATATCTAATTAAATGTTACTGAGGTATTGGAATGTTCATATATTCCAAGGGCATGTCTAATAATGAATTAGAGTCATATGCAATAGAACGCCCTGAAATTCTTCCTCGACGTTACTTGTGGCTATCATCAAGTTTTCTGATGGCTGTTTGTTTTTTGACCTTACCGCTGGATACAATCAAATTTTAGGAAGATAATGATAATGATTTTTCTTAATTATTCATGAATTCGATCAAGGTCCGCCTTTATTGATAATTTTCACCGCTGAATAAAAATTCATATCTCAAAACGTATTGAGACCCCTTTTGTGAAAAACTATCATAATTTAAACATTTGTCATTCCAATACAAAAGTGATTCATTTGTAGCATTTATCTTATTAATACCGGAGAAAATATACAAAACGTCGATACACTGATTACATATTTTTGGGTATTGATAAGAAAAATAACCTCGAACTTATAGCTTAGAAACCTAAATCACATATTTGAAATCATTTTTTATAAATTTCTGTTGCATTGTGTACTCAGAATTGTGAAAAATTGGGATTTTATTTTTTGGTGATTTTTTGACCTCTGTTAATGGCAGGCATAATTCAGCCTAAAAGCCGGAAGTATATTGAACGGTTATAATAAAAATTATTAGGGGACATATGTAGATATGTTAATGTAAGGTCAAACATCGCTGCGCTATAGTGTGCTACCATCTCCTTTATTAGACGTCCTAGAGATTTCATACCATGGACTACTACCTGTATATCTCTAGTCATGATTCAAGTCAGTGAATCGAGTGCAATTATGCATAGCAAAATGCTCACATATTCTAATATAAGTTATTTAAAATGTATATACTAAAAATGGGACTACACTGCCCAGTTTTTATAGTCTCTAGACAAATGTAAGTAGACGACATTGTCCCCCTGGACATATATAACTAGAAAAACAAGAATAAGTTGTCTCGGGGACAGAGGCAACCAGAAAATATAGTCCGCTTGGATATGTACATCTAGCAAATTAAGAATAAGTTGTCTCAGGGACAGAATTAACTAGAAATTTTAGTCTCCTGTACGTGCATTAATATTAAAAATAATATCAAGTGAAAACGGCGAAACGAATAGCCAGAAGACCGTTCTAACCACTATACTAACGGTAATTGGATGCAAGCCCCGGGATGCAAGCAGTGTTTTTTAATTATCTCATCGAACGAAGAGCCAGAGAGAACGTATTTGGATATGCAACAGAATACTCAGATATTAACATTTTCTTAAATCATGTAGTCTATTTTGTTTAG
>CAIIXF020000001.1:45859865-46067865 GCA_903813345.2 Owenia fusiformis
GGTGCTTAAATTATATTAAAGTGTGCACTTAGGAGCTTAATCCTTGTAGCATAAGATAGGCTCATAAAAATGAAAATATTGCAATTAAAAAATAATGACCGGTTAATGGTAAACATGAAAGAGTCATAATGCTGTATTAGGTTTACAATAGAAAACATACTCTTCTTATCATATATTTATCAGATTCGCAATGTTCTTAATAATGAACCTAATAAGTCAGTTATATTCTAAGAATAGCTTACCATAATATATTATTTTTAATACAGATGCTGCCTGTACCATTCACCTTTCTTACACATTTCATTTATTATATAACTCAAAATAAATCTGAACATTGAGATTAGACATTGCACTAAACGTCTGCATTTCTAATACTCTGAATTAAATAAAAAAATATTGGGAACTTGGATAAAAAATTGGATACTTGGATATTTGTTTCAATTTTGGAGAGGAAGGACGAAGAATGTGAAAAATTACAAACATTCATCATGAGTCAACGAGAAAAACAGAACCTCCCTGGAGTAGCAGATCCAACTGACCAATCATATTGCACTAAACATATTGTCAGTGTTTAAGTTATCAAAAAATACATTTCCTGAAAATAGTGGCCATTTTGAATTCACCAGCCATCTTGAAAATATCTTCTTGAACAGATATCCTTCAATGACCATGTCAAAAATCAACAACTCGGTGTGATAATTATATCACTAAAAGCCAAAGATTAACGAGGCATGCTATATTACATTTTCTCAAAGAGGAACTATCAGTGCTTACTTCATGGAATAGTTTTTCATAATCTGATCTGACGACATAAACAAAATAAGGATTGTTCACACTATTAAGAGAATGATAGAAATGTAAAAAGCAGAAAATTGATCATATCATGCTGTTAATCAATGCATTGCATAAAATATCTTTTCTTGAAAATAATTGTGAATTTTTTTCTTTTGATGGTAAGGTTTCGCAGATTAAGGTGCAACAGGCGTGCATACTTAAATGTATTTCACTGTTTAAGATTGATTTATATAAGAGCCACAGGAAAAGTACCACGATAGGTCAATAAAGATGCAGGAAATGAATAATAACAATTTTCCGGGTAAGAATATATCCGCGGGTAGCATGTAGGCACTTATGTTGTATTTAACAAAACAGAAAATTATTGATTTCCTACAGCTTGATTTGTATTGCAAATCATAATTGATATAAAAAGACAGATTTTCCAGGTAAAAATAATACAAGAACATCACGCAGCGGTAAAGTGCAAAATATCACAAAAATCAATCTTCATTAACCATAAATTGTTTCTAATCTGCTTGCTAAGATCAAGCTCTTGAAGACAAGATGAAATCTCTGATTATGGCAAGTAGACAATGTCCTCAATGTATTATCGCAAGGACATTTTTCTTCTTACAGTTCAGAACATTTAATCTTGACCCAGTTCATAATAATTATGTACGGGCCTCAGTTGTTGTGAGGCGAGGCGTCAGTGATGCAAGAAAGTTGGGCACTTTGTTAATTTCTGATATGAACAAGACTTTGCTAATATCTGGAGATGAGATATCTGATATATAAATATAAAGATATTACACATATGATAAAGTCAATGTGATGTTATAAAAAATGTGTCAAGGACATCTGTGATGATTTTTTCTCGTAATTTTTTTAGGTACCCTTTGCATTCAGATAAAGTCTGTTTAGTTCATATAATAAGAGTAGTAGGGAGTCAAGCAGCTTTAAAACAAAATGGAATTGCATGTGTAGAATTTAGTGCAATACCCTGCGGATTTGGCCCCAACTCTGAATATGTAATATTGATGTTAAACAATGGCTGCTCTATTGAAGGAGCAATCACTTGCTTTTTGCCAATAATTGTGATATTAATTGAAGAATTGGGTGGAGTGATTAGAATGATGGACAGAGTCATTATACCTTCCGTAAACCTATCACTGGAATGTCAAACAGCATTGACTCATGTTTTGCAGCTCCTCCATAATCAGCAATTTAGTTTATTTACTAAGGATTGAAAATCATGCATGCTGATGGACTCACTGAAAATTCTCAAAGTTGTTAAAGGCAGCATGTGTTTTGTTCACAATTTGCCAGAAAAATATTCTTATTTCTAGTCTTGTTTAATCATGTGAGGTTGACAAAAAAGATAATGCGCAAAATTTGTTGAATATGTGTGACGATCCCACAGTCTTTAAGTTGTTTTAAGTCACTGACTTCACGAATCAAAATTTCCAATAATGGTAATAAGTAGAATGGAATTGTCTCTCATTCATTTGTAATAACAATTCATTTCTCTTACCCTATATAAATACTAGTCCATCACTCATCAAAATCATTTTTCGCAGAAAAACAATATATGCATTAATAATTCAATATAATGTCATGTTATATGCCAGCATGATATCAAAGAGTATTATTAAGCTAAAGTGCATGTGGCATTAAAACAATACAGATACTCATGTTAATCTAAATGAAAACATCAAAATAAACAGAGAGATTGATGCCCCTAGGGCAATAGATGTAACAATTTGAAAGATTTATTTGAAAAGGTAAGGCAATGTGACCCAATCTTGTTTTATCAAGTTTACATGAATGGGGATCCGCCCTAACGTTATGTGTCTTTGAATGTTAGGGCCTTACAAATAAATTGTTAGGTTAGTGGTAACTACAGCATTGGTAATAGCAAGAATTCATCATACCATGAATACCATATATCATATCATACCATATTCTATTCTATTCATCATACCATGAATATTTGAGACTCTGTGTTGAGCTCAGAATATACCCTTGAGTTTACTAAAACACATAGCCCCTTACCTTAGCTCGAATACCACCAAGCAAAATCAAAGTATGGCAAGGTATATTAACTTGTATGAGCCTTACATCTGTACGAATGTTAACCAGTCAAGCACAAACTATTTCTCACTCCATTTGAACAAGAAATCACAACTTATTTCACAAAACAGGTGTTATTGTTCGACATGAAACCAAAATAATACCAGTTGCTTTAACTTTTTAAGCTTAACCTCCAAAACAGGGTACTCTTCATAGACTACATGTTATACGCTATCCTAGATCTCTACCCTTTATATAAGATTTACAGCATGAACTGGGCCCAAGTCAGGACAAAAAGAAAAATGTATATCTAAAAAAGAAGTCAAGATTGGACCCCTGAAGGACATCTGAAATAAATACTCAGTATGCTCCAAATGCAGGGATCAAGACATCCTCTATTTCGATCTTGTTAGGATGACATCGGTTGATGTCCTGATCAATGCATCTGGAGGTTGCATATTCATCTGTGGTTAATACACATATGCCACTTTGATCTATTGGCATTTTCTGCTTATCTTGCTTAACTATGCAACAACTGCTGCCTGTAGCAAAAAAACAGTGTTTGAACCTAATGATAATCATATGTAATATATATCACAGGAAACAGTTTGATTGATCTCTGATTCACTCTTTGATGATGCTTCAAATACAGAACCAATTAGTTCATCAAAATGATCCTTGGCGGTTTGCAGAAGAAACGTGAAGCAATCAGATGGGCAATTGTCTCATAAATACATATATAGAATTTTGCTTATATATACTCATACAAATGGTACTGATCAATTATTTGCTCTGAATGGTCTAACTGAGTTGTGTATAAAACTTATTTGTTACTAGCTGATAAACAGACAGACAGTTTAAAACAGCGTTGAAGAAGCTATAATTTTGCTGAATGGCAATTTTCTGTTTATAGACGATACATACAAAAAACTACAACAAGGCATTAACATGCTTAATATCACTACCTGCCATATGTTACAGATGCTAAATGGTGACCTCAGAACAGCAAAGGCTGAGCAATCAACATCATCCACAAAAAGTGGACTAAAACAAGATGTCACCACTTGTGGCCGTGACATAAAAATGCAAACAAATTCTAAAAGAAAGAGAAATGGTTTTTCATCCACCCTAGCGGTTCCCAAGATATATCTTAACTGTTCACGCTGATGGCTGTAATGCTGAAGCTATTGGGAATTAACCGTTTCCTTTTCTTACATCTATAGCCCTGGATGTAGTGTCATAACTGACCATTCTTTATTGATATATCACCTATGAGGTCTCTAAGCGATTTAGAATTAATCTATTGGTCTAAAAATTATATCTAGTAAAATAACACAGCTTCGAAGAGCAATGGCCTCCAGTCTCTTATTCATGGTTAAAAATCCAGGGAGTTAATGGCTTTTCGTGGATATACTGAAGACTGGGTATCGAGTATTATAGGCAACCATTACCTCCCGACAATATTGCAGAGTATTTTGAACTACCCCTGCCTAGTATAGACTACAGTATAGTACATACAGTAGCCCAACCCTCACGACTGGAGAATGTAACAGCCCAGGTCATAAATCATTTCAAACCTACCATGCTGACCTTTTCTCAACTAAAAGGAACACGTGCTAAATGCATGTTTATTAACTATGGGTTTGCTCGAACCCATCGAACCCCCCCCCCCCCCTGGCTACGGACCTGAAAGTCGTCCGTATTTTGACTTGGTGAGTTAAGAGATTTATTGTAAACTCAAGGAGTAAAAACAAAGCCCGTTTTTAAGAAGCAACATCGAACAAATGTAAATGGTACATCCATGTACCCTTTCCGTCCATCCGTGAAGACTGAATAGTATAGGCTAACCATTACCCTTAGCTGATTGGCTCAGAATACGACCCTCTGACTATAAAATTGAAAATTTCCCTTCAATAACTTTACATTCAGTGCTAGAATGTTTTGGTCACATACTCTATTACAATGTGATTAACCATATAAACAGGACAAGACCCTAGAATGTTTAATTAAACAATTCTATTGCAGGAACAGACTTATATAATCAATAGAAACAGACATAAGAGACATTGATTTCGTATTAGATTCAAATAGTTATCAATAAAACCTGGATATAGATACCCATTGTGCTCAATAAACCTCAATGGCAGATCTATGTAAACACAATACAAAATGATAATACAAAGAAATACCATTAAAATGTGAACAATTAAGTATAAGAAAAATGTTTCATTGAATGTAATACCCTGGTAAAGATGCAGCGATCTCCCCAGCATAAAAGCAAGTGGGCAACTAATAGGCTCAAACCCAGCTGAATATCTATTTATTGTAGCCACTTGAAAATGAAAAAACCATGAAAAATCGGCATATTTTGACCAATTTTGGAAAATAGAATTTTGCACCCACTTGAGACAAAATCATGGGGAGATCACTGAGATGTATATAAATGGATACTCTCTCCATTGGTTTGATTATCTCTCTTCAGAGTGGTCAATTTATATCTACAGAGTGAGCCAAAAAAGCTGACCCAAACAAATCTTGACTGGGTTATTAAGATTTCTTTGGGATACCTTTTGGCTCACCCTGTAATATAGAAAGGCCCATACATACAAGGTAGTAACAGAAACTGTTTCAATTTCGGGTAAACATCGTATCCTACATAGTCATATTCTTATACTCGTAACATCTTTCTGTTTTATCATGGCTGGGAAGAAATGAAATCTCATGGCTTATCATAATGCTATATAACACAACAGACAGCATTAGATCAAAGTAAAAGTAACCTATTATCCCTTTGCTGAGTGAATATGTAAATTCATGGGCGACTGGTCATAAACCCCATCATGCAACGATCGTGCTTGTTGAACGCATGATAATGCAAGCACACTTGCAGCAAGATGAGATCTGGAAGGTACCTGTGAAGTTGATGCATTGTAAGATGAGATCTGGAAGGTACCTGTGAAGTTGATGCATTGTAAGATGAGATCTGGAAGGTACCTGTAAAGTTGATGCATTGTATGATGGGATCTGGAAGGTACCTGTGAAGTTGATGCATTGTAAGATGAGATCTGGAAGGTACCTGTAAAGTTGATGCATTGTATGATGAGATCTGGAAGGTACCTGTGAAGTTGATGCATTGTAAGATGAGATCTGGAAGGTACCTGTGAAGTTGATGCATTGTAAGATGAGATCTGGAAGGTACCTGTGAAGTTGATGCATTGTAAGATGAGATCTGAAAGGTACCTGTGAAGTTGATGCATTGTAAGATGAGATCTGGAAGGTACCTGTGAAGTTGATGCATTGTAAGATGAGATCTGAAAGGTACCTGTGAAGTTGATGCATTGTAAGATGAGATCTGGAAGGTACCTGTGACGTTGATGCATTGTAAGATGAGATCTGGAAGGTACCTGTGTAGTTGATGCATTGTAAGATGAGATCTGGAAGGTACCTGTGAAGTTGATGCATTGTAAGATGAGATCTGGAAGGTACCTGTGAAGTTGATGCATTGTAAGATGAGATCTGGAAGGTACCTGTGACGTTGATGCATTGTAAGATGAGATCTGGAAGGTACCTGTGTAGTTGATGCATTGTAAGATGAGATCTGGAAGGTACCTGTGAAGTTGATGCATTGTAAGATGAGATCTGGAAGGTACCTGTGAAGTTGATACATTGTATGATGAGATCTGGAAGGTACCTGTGAAGTTGATGCATTGTAAGAAGATCTAACAAATAAGGACACCGCAAGAGCTTATATTACACTTGTTTTTAGATTATGTACCTTATCCCAAGATAACATCATCAAAGGCATAGCTAAAGTGGTGGATGTTGTAAGATAAAAGACAACATACTTCACAGTAAATTCATCAGAAACAGTAGGTGTTTTTTCGTTCACAACATTGCTACATGAATACGTACCTTTGGCAAAAATTTGGGTTAATTGCCTTAAAAGTCAAAACGAAGGTCAAGAACATATGCTACCAATCTATGATTCTATGATCTAGTCTATCTAGGTCGTTAAAAGTTACATTTGAGATAATTCAGTTCTCATAAGAATCAGAGATATTGAAATTGTATTTAATAAATAGAGGGTATTGTGTGCCACAGCAGATGGGATTAATGGTAAGGTAGACCTATTAAAGTCCCTCTGTACTTTTTACAAGTCTTAAAATATTATGTATTAATATAGAATTTTGATTCAAGATATCCTTACAGCCTTAGATATAGCACAAATGTTAAAATTACTTTTGATAATTTAGGATAAGAAATTCAATATGAATATTTTCAATGGACTAAAATTAAAACAGTACATGTACATATATTGCATAAGCAAAAATCATTTCACTCAATCATTTGTTCTCTCAAGGGTTCAATGGTCTACCTTTGCCCTATGTATGAGCTTGTCATTAGGTGTGGCTTGGTTAGTAGGATGCAGGGCATTTATATCACTCTTTTTCAAGGTGATAAATTGAAAAGGGTTATTGATGAAGCCATCAAAACTCATAAAAGACAAAAATCACAGATAAAAATTTGACATTTGGATATCATTGAGGGATACATCAATCAAGCTTGATAAAAAAGTCATACGTGTATTTCTGCTTTCATTAAAAGCCTTTTACAAGACATTTACATGCCAAAATGTTACCACTGGTAAGTAATTGCAAATGGTTACCAAAGCGATAAAATAAAAAAATTTACAGATGCTGAATGTTAAACAGCCCACCACTGAATGTTGACCTATGAACTTAAAGGTAGCGTATAATCTTTTATACCATTTTTACAACAGTCAAGACGTACTCAGTTAATATCAAGAATAAAGAAAATATATAGAACCATTTACATACAGTAGAATCGGTGTAAGTGGAACACCTTTGGTATCTCCAAACATAATTTCACTTGGGAGGTGATCCTTCACTCATTCATTGTACTAGTTAGTACTAGTACTAGTTTTCATGTTCATAAATATGTTTTATATCTATCATTTTTACATTGTGACCTATTTTAACCTATATTGTAACTACTTTAACAGGGCCAATAATGCTTCGGCGTAGGCTTTGTATCTGTTTGTATAACGCATTATGAAATAAAGGAAATATAAAAATAAAAAAAAATAAAAAATTGTACTGGTGAGAAATATTTCCTCATTCAGAGATGTTTCACTTTACAAGTTTTACCGTACATGTGTATAACATTTTTAGATCTCACTACTGGATCTTCTTTTTTAAGTTAAAAATACATTTTTGATAGACACATCTAATTTCATACAGAATATATATTCAGAAATTATGCAACTTATTTTATGCTTATTAATTAGCTAGCATGCTTTTTACATACTCCCATAAAATACTAATTGAAAGATGCATTTGCGGTTGTGATTCATCTTCATCAAATCTGCATATTCATCAGTTGAATTCAGAGGGTGTGTACTGTTAGCTGGTTGTGACACAGGGTAATTGATAAGCAGGGTGTTAGAGCAGTTTAAACCTGCATATTGATGCTGATCTATAAAATCCTTGTGATGATTACAATGTGTGATTACCTTGGAAAATAATTAAGTAGCAGAGCCATTTGCATTATATTCTCGGTGAATATCTGGGATACCAAAAAGCTAAAGGAAGATATGGTACACGACTTGATATTTTCATGACAACATTTTGAAACTAAAAATTCCCTTTCTTGCCTATTATTCAAACATGAATCAAATTCTAATAAAATACATTTTGTTTTTTAATCAACATAAGATCAAATGAAAAGGACAATACTTGGACACTTGAGTAAATATATAATAACAACAATATGATTTAAATAGTTTTCATTTAGTTTTTCTAATTTCATGTATCTTTTCAGGATGTGCTCCTATTTTAAATTTTTCAAAATTTCTTCCATTCCAGACTTTTCCCTGTTTTTTCACAAAATTCTCAACTTCCCTGACCATTTTGGACACTTTAAGGATATTCTGAAATTCCCTGTATGTAGGTCAAATAAAAAAATGTTTTCCCATCCCCCCTGGCTGTGGCAACCCGATATGGTCACTATACATAGTTGTTCATGATATCTGATGTCTATCATAAGTATATTTGCTATAGGTAGAGGTATTCAAATGAACTAATTGTTCATTTTAGATAAGGTGTTCATTAAAGGAAAGTGTTCACTATAACAATTTTAGACATACACTAAAAGTACCATACAAGTCACTGTGGCAGTACCTTCTGGAGGGAAAATGTTAATTGGTGAGACAGTTACGTATGTATATCAAATGAGTTATTCCTAGTTTCCATATAATTTGCCACTTGCCTGTTAATGTAGAAAATTGCATCCCCCTTGATGTACATTCTGATACTCATAGCATCTTTCTGTTTCACCTGAAACATCTCAGGGCTGAGAAGAAATGAGATGTCATGGTTTATCATGATGCTTGATGTACAATGCAAGGTGCTTCTCTGATCTGATGTTAGGTGAACTACCACGCAGAGTATAGATATTACCAAATAGCAATGCACAAATAAATAATGTATGAACATTATGCACAAAGTCACTAACACAACAAAATAACATATGAATATAGCCCTGAATCAACATACAAACACTGCCAACCAATGCAGAACACAACCAAATAAAATATGAACACAACCAGTAAAACACATGAACACAACGAAATAAGGTATAAACATAACCTGAAAACGTGTATAAAATGAATTAACTGAACCAAAGAAATGTTTAAAAATCTTCACGTTCTAACTAGAATTTCTAGCCAGCCAAATTATTGAAAAAAATAAAACAGTACTTTTCGTAAAAAGGATTTTTCTTTTCCCCAAATCACAATTCTGAATTCATTTAGTGGACTGTACTCCCGAGGGTTTATCCCGGGACACAGGGGCTAAAAGTAATTACGTCTGTTACAGAATTTGAAACAGCAAATCAGCTATTGAAAAGGGAATCCACTGATATAAGCCAGGTTCACACCAGTTAACTTATATTTAGACCATACCTGACTCAAAGATATACATAATTACACAAGAATGCTCGATAATTTCAGTGTGGCATAAACAACTGCATATGTACCAAGATGTTCATCTTAAAAAGGATATTACAATGAAATTCAGGTAGATTTTACCTCAAAATTGCCCACAGTTGCAAAAACAAGGTGAAGAAGGTGTTTATTTTAACGTCTTATCAATCGAATCTTTCATTTCATAAACAGCAGAACTGACCTCAGTTCTTACTCACATCCTGATATGAGTTAGTATCTGGATTTTGGTATCAACATTATTCTGTTATAATAAAAATAAACAGCAGAACTGACCTCAGTTTTTACACACATCCTGATATGAGTTAGTATCTGGATTTCGGTATCAACATTATTCTGTTATAATAAAAATACATTCTTAAAATAAAGAATTCCAATAAAAAATTTGGAAAATAAAAACTGTAATACGAGAAAAGGCGGGCAAAATTATCTTCTCTGTCTCTGTCTCTGTCTCTGTCTCTCCTTCAATCCGTCCCCCATCTATATCACTCTTGTGAAATGGGGGGATTACAAGCGCTTCAAACAAGACTATATCTCAAAATTATTTCAGCACCAGCCTTTAGTATAAATGTGGATTTCATTAATAGTTATGTATTATTATCTCTATGAACCTAACTACCTTAATCGTCATACTTTATAGTGTCTTCCCCTCAGGAAAGTAATGATTCTGAGGTGCAGTACTAAAATGGCAGCTACAACTCTAAATGATTACAAAACAGGCAGAAACAATGTACGTCATTGGCTTAAAAGGCTTCCCAGCACGTAAAGTAGACATGAAGATGAAAGTCACAATGACTTGCTCAAAAAAAAAATTCAACCCAATGAAACAATTGTCTCATACTTAGAATGTATCAAAAATGTCAGTAAAAGTGATGTAAAAGACAAAATGAGAATATCATTTTAACCAAAGCAAGACAAAGGTCCCAATAAATAAAATTATTATATACCTCAAATGTATTCTAGATGCTCATTGGCTTATTCATGGTCACATGACATGGAATAGATGAACTAATTCCCTGGAAAGTCCTAAATCCCTACTTTCAGGGAAGATGAATTGTACTAATCACCAGTTAGGTCATGTGACCAGTCAATAGTACATTTTATCTTCCCCCAAATCTGAGATTATAGGAGTTGAAAGGTAAAATGCCTTTAAATGCCAATAAGAACCTGTGAACATTTGATATTGAAATGAAAAGACTTCTCATTTTGTTTTTGTTTACAGAGTACTTATCAGGTATATAATAAAACAAATAGTGACTGCCACATTTTCGGGAAATAGTGTAAAAATTTTCCTCTCGGGAATATCCTGTCCACTAACTTGTTCCCTCGGCCTGCAGCCTCGGGAACATGTCAGTGGACAGGATATTCCCTTGAGGAAAATATTTTGCACTATTTCCCTCAATGGCAGTCACTATTTGTACACTAATCCATTTAGCATCCTGTATAAACATTCAGATCCATCATCTATATGTAGATTATTTGTTCAGATGATTTAAGTTCAATACCACCATTGTCATATTATCTCTACTTGGATATAATTTCTATATTAAAAAGAACAGTAAAACCTGTATATAGTGAATACCTCCAAAGTCACAAAGTGTTCACTAGTCTTTTTTGGATATTTGTCAAAAAGCACACGATGAAGCTAAATCATAGAATTATTTCTTATTGCCGGGTGTAAAAAATAACACGCAATATGTCACCACCTGCCTTTTGTTACTGATGCCAAACACCAACCACTGACATGAAAAGGGTACTGACATTTTGATGGGACTTCAACACAGGTGATGTACAGCCTCAACACATCATTAGAACATAAACCCCCTCAATCTCTTTCACCTCCAGAATCCATTGTTATCTTCTTATTTTCCTCATGATCTCTCTGATGAAGAGAGAAAATGAAGTGGGCTGTTCAGGGTAGTGTGATGCAAGACTTCTCAATAGTATAGTTATTTGACCTTTATGCAATACAAAATAAATTGCATTGCATCAAATCCCTTTGCACATTTCTCTCCTAATTACAGGGTAGGCGGCAAATAAACAAATGGGTTAACCAGAGAAACTTGATAAAAGATGACAGACAAAAAAGTTTTGGGTTCCTTAAAATATAAAAATATTCTCAAATGATAAGGTAGCCTCTATATGAGCTCTATTCACTATTTAAGCTACATCTCTAATCGTCAGAATTTCCATTTGTTAGATCTTCCCAGCTAGTTTATCTGAAAGTATCAAAGATAGTGTGTTCCTGAGTGTTCTCAATGAGTCTCTTAATGGTTTCCTTTTCCAAGGTATAAATACTGCTCTATCTTAGCAAGAAATTTAATCTTAAAAAGCGTTGGTGGGCACATCTGCAACACCACATTCAAGTGCATTATTTGGAATCATCTACAACTCAACATTATATTACTCAATAAATACACTTAAACCAATGGTAAGGTTTATACCCTTAAAGGTTGACGCATATCGTTTAGCAAATCGAACGCTCGTTCCTGGTGTTGCTCACCGTTTAGTATAAAAGGCCCGATCCCGGAATAATACTCAAGGGTTCACAGGCTCGAGGTCGTTGTGTCAACACCTCTAACTGTTATATAGCATAAGTATATTATAGATCGTCACATATTTATAAAACGGTGATTTTTATTTTGACAAATCAATTCCATTTTTATGGGTGAAGTTTCAGGATCTTCTATTTGTGTATAATAAGGAAAATTGACATCTAAATTTCCCCATAACGTAATAGCACACAGCTTGGTATATGAAATATCCTACAAATGAAACAAAGCAGTTCTAATACAAGGATTTATATTGGCTGTTGTACATATTCTTTGAACGCAATCACTCTATGGATAATGTTTTCAAAATCATTATAAACGGATTACTTTATCTCAAAGACAATTTCAATAAACTGGATTTTACAGAACTCCCCTTATTTCTTAAAAATGGACTGATCCAGTCGATTCGCCTGGAGCCGCCATATTGTTTTTATACGGGATGCTTATCGGAACCCTTTAAAAGGACTGTTTCAGTTGGTAAGATACCACTGGCGGATCTGGGGGGAGTTAAAAAAGGCCTTGAGGTCCCAAAAAGTAGGCCTCTTTGGTTATAAATAGGCCTTCTATGGCCTTATATTTTAATTTTAGGCCAAATGGAAGAAAATGGGCCTCAAATTTTCAGAATTTGGGCCCACTTTTTGGTTCTAAGACCAGAAGTTTGGCCCCCCCTTGTTGGTTCCCAGATCCGCCCCTGAGATCACTGTATATTGACTTCTCAAAAGCAAGGCTTTTAAATTGTATCCCGACACTATAAACCTCTCATTTCAGTTGACTGCAATGCGGGCTTTCATATTGCTTTAACTGTCAAAAATAATATCATTTCACTTTTCTGCCTTGGTCTGCAGTCTTAGTGAAACGAGAAACCTCTGGATAAGTCAAGAGTATGTCTGTCTATTAAAATTGCACTCTTCATGATATACTGCCTGTATTCTTAGAAATTAATTAGACACACTTACACACAGGCCTTGCTATTGCAAATATCCATTGTAATAGGATTGATACCCTAGAGACTAAATGAAGAAGCTGAGCTTATGTACAAGACTCTGTATAATTGGACAAAGCAATCAGACATTATTATTACAAGTGACCATGTAGTAATGAACCACCTGTGTCTATATGGACTTGCATGCACATAGGACTAGTGACAGATTGAAGTGTGATATTCTTACAAATAGACAACTATTTATGAGAATATCACACTTATGAATGTATATAGCTGTGCAATAAATGATGATGTAATCAAACGCTTCATAAGTTATATATCATACAGGAATAATATGCTATAAGTGAGTTGCAAAATCTCTCTATATGACCTGCAGACCACAATATGCGGACAATTATTAATTCATCATATATTATATTTTACTTTAGTGTTATACCTGAGTTTGATTTCAAATCAACTTCATACGAAATCATGTAGAGGATGCTGAACTGAACAGATAAATATATCTTTTAAACAATCAATTAACAGAAAACAGACATAATAAAAAACTTGATGCAGCATTGCAAATGTGACATTAATGACAGCCCAAGCCCAGGTACGCAATTCCAAATCAAAAGATCGCAAAAATGAAACAAACAACGAGCAGAATCATTCTTATCCACAGTGAGTGAGTTATCAACTTTTGAAGCTGAATTGTAAGACTGATTTCAAAAATTGTCGCCATCAATAGCGATGCTTCAAATAACGGTTACAAATCCTCTCTTATGTTAACCAATTTTGTAAATGGCTTTTCATTTCCCATTTCGCGTAATACTTTACTGAACAAGAAATTAGCTGAGCGCTATAATGGGATTCATTTTTGTGTTGCAATAGGCGAAAAAAGTTTACTTTTAAGTCGTCAAGATTCAGAAGTATGATGAAGGGATCTAATAATAGTGCTTAGGTTACTGACTTTGAAGTTATACAACTAGAGATGAATGAACCTCACGTACTGAAATTTTGCAAATAATTTCAGAATGGAGTAAACAAAGATGATTGGTTTTGAGTCAAAGTATAATGAACAATCAAATGATCCTAATAAGGGATAAAGAATGATAGTACAAAAAATATAGTTAAACACACCAAACCATTTAGTAAATTGTATATTGTATTCTGACTTCCATTATCATAGGCTATAATATGTAGCTATACCTATTACATGGAATATGGGAAAAGTTCTGTTGTTTTGAGTATCATCCCAATTTCATTGTACTCCCAAAGGGATGCTACTATTGTATACTACAGTATAGCACCACATTAACCTAAATAGAAACACATCCTGTGACGTAATTTTGGTACGCCTATGGTATGCCTATCCTGCGCGCAGTTTGGTTATAAACTACCCTCTGCCTAGTATAGACTATATTACAGTTTAAGAGCCCCACCACAAAGATTGGTACCTGTGACAGCCCAGGTAATAAATAATGCCATGGTCATACAATGGCCTATCATGATTGTTAAATAGCACCATTGCATTTCATGGTCAACAGCACTAAAAAAATTTACATGAAGTTTCTCATTTCAAAAATATACTATTATCATACATTGAAGTTATTACATGAACAGACAGGAAAGACTTCATCCTAAAGATGGATTGGATTAAAAGAAACTTTTCTACCAGAGAAACATACAATACAACTCTGAAATAACACAAACCATGTTTATCTTTCATTACTCTTCACTGACCCATGGCCTTCACTGAATTATGATCCTTTGAATATGCAAGAAACTGCATTGGACTACTCTGGATATACAAGTATGGCAAAATCTGTATATGGTAAATACCTTTGCAGCCACAAAATGTGTTCACTGTAGATAGGTGCTTACAGCAGTTTTTTATACAGAAGTTAATAGAGAATGTTCCAAGAAATGGTGTTTACTTTAAGCAGGAAAGAGTATATGTATTTACTAAAAAGAAGTGTTTTGGTGAACATTCTTCCTAGGAATTCCACAATTCCCTTGCTCCACTTGTTAAAGCAGGTACATGTATATCTGAAGTTTCAACACCTCTATGTGAATTCGATAAGCCTAATCCAGAACCATATGATAAAGTCAAGGAACATATCAATTCAAAACAAAAATTGATACACTTTAGAATTGTTTTAGATATATCATTTCAAATACTTGACAAATATTAGATATCTTAAAAATGTTGTGAGATCAAACAGAATTTAGATATACGTAAATAAAAGAGATCTCGTTTTGAATTGAATAATTAATAATGTCTCTCCTAGGGGGCCATTGAGAATTTATTCATTAATACTATGTTATTAGAATCTCATCAATTGTGTGCTACCCTGAATCTACAATGCTTACCACACCACCCTCTTAGTATCACAAACAAGTTTTCAGTGTTGATCATTCAGTGTTGACCATTGAATAATTCTTCAATGTTGACCATTGAATATTTTTTTAGTGTTGACCATCGAACAATTCTTCAGTATTGACCATTGAACAATTCTTCAGTGTTGACCGTTGAACAATTTTTTAGTGTTGACCATTGAACAATTTTTAGTGTTGGCCATTGAACATTAGTGTTGACCATTGGACAATTCTTCAGTGTTGACCATTGAACAATTTTTTAGTGCTGACCACTGAACAATTTTTAGTGTTGACCATTGAACAATTTTTTAGTGTTGACCATCAAACAATTCTTCAGTATTGACCATTGAACAATTCTTCAGTGTTGACCATTGAACAATTTTTTAGTGTTGACCATTGAACAATTCTTCAGTATTGACCATTGAACAATTTTTTAGTGTTTACAATTAATAGTAATTTGAATGTGAAATGAACCTATACTACTTTTAGGTATATAATATAACTGTCTTGATTTTCTGGCTATATATTTCGATTTGACATAGGCTGGATAATTAAATTATCAGTAATCTGAAGAGTGTAGCATGGTTGAGCTCTGACACAGGGTAAATAAGATATGACAGAGTTTTAACAATATCTAGTTAATGGCAACCAAGCGCACAATGCTGAATAATTTTGTTGTATCATTATTGTATGTTAATCTTACTAAAAGCTTACATGTTATTATCAAAAGCACTGACATTTAATTATAAATAATGATGGAGTTGTCAGTTTTAAAAGCGTTTATTTGAATATTCTTGCTGAATAAGAAGAAATCAGTGTTTTCTTTAAATTCAAAGACTTTCCTGATGGGTTCCTGCATATAACCACCTTGGCAGATGGAGTGATTATTACAGATAAAGCTCTCTTTTAAATAATTTGAATCAAAGAATTTGAATCAAACTATTGAAAGCATATATCTTTCCTACAAAAACATCAATTTCTTTTTTGTTACCCCAACTATACAGCCAATATGTGTATACCCCAATCCATAATTTGGATTCTGGTCTATGTCTTGTTATGATTGCTTCAACAAGCCACCTACCAATACTTCCAGTTGGAAGAACAATTCAATCATTCTTCTCTGTAGATTTTACATTGATTTTTGTAAACATGCCACGTGTGATTATATTTACACATCTGAGATACTCAATGATGAATTTCATTCTCGCTCAAATTCAATCAACTCTATAGCCCTATATCAAGTCCCAGAGCGCAGCATTATCTCTTATATAACACACACAGGGTTAATATAGAGATACAGAGGGGGCAGGGAAATAGTAATATTACATATCTTAAGATGACGCTGACACGTGTCCTTTTGATACTCATCACATCTTTCTGATATCATCAGACGGGAGGGGTAGAACACTTAAATTGTGATGCTTATTTATCATGTATTAGTGATGCTACATCCTCCAAACACAGGCCTCCAGAACTTCTTATTGGAAGAAGGAGGTATGAGGGTGATGCTATGCCTTCCCATGATACTCATCACCAGTTAATCTCTGTAATCTATCTGACTGGTCTGTCACAATGCTCAACTGAAGATATGCTTGAACTGACATGTGCTTCCTAGAAAGGAACTAATTGATGGCCATGATTTCTCACATGATGCACAGTCATGTCAACCTCAATAAACTTTATATTGAAAAAAATAAGGGGGGGGACATAAATACAAGACTGAGCTCCGAAAACATATGATTCATAAATAAATAAATAAAAAATAAATAAAAAAGTAAAATTCAAAGTTTATATATTCCTGGTTACAATCAAATTAGATGGTTTATGTGAGCGTAACAAAATATTTACATATTTTCATTGATAACATCTTGGAATCTATACTATTAATCTATACAATATACATTGTATGCAATTAAAACATTGTTTGTAGAAATAACAAGCACAAACTTGTATGTCTCAAATAACATCATCCTGTTCAATATTGTCATCCTCACCAATATTGGATCAATGTCAATGTCTAGTAATAATTCAAATAAACATACTGTCTGTCAAATATCTCATAAGAACAGACAGAATCAATGTTTCTACCAACCAAGCAAAATACCATCCGTGTATCTATATAGTTCACTGCCATGTATTACAAAAACAAATAGAGTTCAATGTGTAACTCGGGATTCTTTGAAAGGTATTGTTCTTCTTTTATATATATATATATATGAATTACTAGACTAATGTACAGCCCAAGTAAATATGTCATTTTACAAAACTCCCCTTATTTCTTAAAAATGGACTGATCCAGTTGACTCACCTGGAGCCACCATATTGTTTTTATACGAGAAGCCTATCGAAACCCTTTAAATGTTACAACCTGGTAAGGTATAATAAATGGTTACAAAACTGTGACAATTTGTTACAGGCAAAGAACTCCAGGCAGTAACACTGAAGTCACAGAACATGTTCACAAAAAATGAGAGCTTTAAATAACATGTTACCTGGTGCAGTAGCATACCAAGTTATGAAATGAAAACTGTATTATTTGATTTGAATCAAAGTATATTGATGTTGCAAGATATATGTTGTATTTTTGTGGTTAAGAGTTAGAGACTATTGATACTTTAAACTTTAAAATTATTTTCTTGGACAAGGTAAAAACTGGACAAGGCAGAATCAGACATGTAGGTGATCAAAATCAGAGAACCCTAATCATTAAATTGTATTGCAACCTTACATTCAGTGAAAAAATATGTTGATTCCCAATAACAAGTTGTAGATATGCACAACTATAGAAAACAAGAACACAAATGTGTACAAAATGTCCCCACCAAGTGGTGATCCCGTCAAATGGTTATCCTGAAAATGAGTAGACAAGACTTTACCAACACAATTTGAGGACGGAAAATCCAAAGTAGCCACCTTAAAATTTACCCAGAATGCCACAAATTTCTAGATTTTCATACTAAGAATCACCCCTGAAAATTTGAAATTGATCCGTCACACAGTTAACCAGAAAACATGTAAACAAGACTTTACAGACAAGATTTCAGGATGGTAAATCCAAAATGGCTGCCTTGACATTTACCCAGAATGTCAAAAAACTAATCTGTTTGTAGATTTTCATACTAAGAATCATCCCTGGAAATATGAAATTGATCTACCAAACGGTTCACCTGAAAACAGGAAGACAAGACTTTATAGACAAGATTTTAGGACAGAAAATCCAAAATGGCTGCCTTAACATTTACGCAGAATGCAAAAAACTAATCAGATGTAGATTTTGATACAAAGAATCATCCCTGAAAATTTGAAATTGATCTATCAAACCGTTCACCTAAAAACGCGTAGACAAGACTTTACAGGCAAGATTTTAAGACGGAAAATCCAAAATGGCTGCCTTGACATTTACCCAGAATGCAAAAAAACTAATCAGTTCTAGATTTTCATACTAAGAATCATTCCTGAAAATTTGAAATTGATCTACCAAACAGTTCACCTGAAAACGAGTACACAAGACTTTACAGACAAGATTTTAGGACGGAAAATCCAAAATGGCTGCCTTAACATTTACCCAGAATGCCCAAAAACTAATCAGATCTAGATTTTTATACTAAGAATCATCCCTGAAAATTTGAAATTGATCCACCAAACGGTTCACCTGAAAACGCGCAGACAAGACTTCACAGACAAGATTTTAGGACCGAAAAATCCAAAATGGCCGACAATAAAAAAGTCCTTATGAATTTTTGCTGATTTCTTTTTACAAAATTATCACATATAACTACTGTTAATAATAAAGTAGGCTTTTACAACAAAGTACATCTGAAATCATTTATAAAGCTACTAAATAGTTAAAGTATGAAAACTCAAAAACACCATTCAATATGATACAAAGTATTATCGCGCGCTAACTTTTCTTAAGACATTCAAAATGGCTGACATGACTGAGCTAGCAGGTCCAAAACCTAATCAGATCTAGAATGAAGTGAGCTGAATAAGATGTTAAAGTTTTAAAAGCAACTGTGAAGCAGTTTTTCTTAAAGTTTGCAGACAAGGATTTTAGCATTTGACTTCAAAATGGCCGACAGGAAGTAGGTTTCGAGTTAAAATTTTTTCATCCACATCTATAGGCACTCATAAGTTATCCCTGAAAATTTGAAGGTGATATCTGTAGCGGTTTTGGAGAAAACTCCCGGACGTACGGACGGACAGACAGACGGACGGACAGACGGACGGACAGACGGACGGACAGACGGACGCGCCTAGGCCGACAATATGGCCCCACACTATGTGGTGGGGACATAAAAATGAACACATAATGTAAAAATCCTTAAGTCTTCCTAGGATATAGCTGAGGTAAAGTGAGTCTCAGAAAAAGACAAGGAATGATATGAACCTCTCAAATTCTGGATCTGATTCTGTCCTTAGATTCTCCTGAATCTAATCAGCCCAATGTATATCCATAGCCATATCTTAATATTTATATTTTGTCCCTCGGCTGCGAGTTCATCTCACTCCTTCTGTTTTCAATTTTCTCTGAGTATATTTACCCATTATGGAGTAGATATATGATCAATGATCCCGGTGATATGAAACCACTCAAGGCAAAACAAGTGAACAACAGAGCATAGACAGACAGAAGAGAAGAGATGCATACAACAGCAATGGTATCTTTTACAATTGTATTGATCTGAGCACCAAGGCCTCAACTGCAGATATTTCATTAATATTTGCTCTATTTGTTGACACAGCAATCTTCTTTTAGGCTCAATGAGGAATGACTTTTAGGAGCAAAATAATATTTCAGATTTTTATTAGGATTATGCATAGTCCTGAATGTTGATCAGATATCAAAGAAATTAGGATATGTATCTACAATTAATTTGAGTATGTTGTTTAAATTGCTTACAATAATCTTTTTAATATTTTAAGAGAATATAAAAATCAATAAGTGATTAGCATATACACTTTCTAATGGTGACACAAAACAAGTTTATTTAACCCCTTAAATCTGCATATCCATGTGTCAACATGTCCATGTGTCAATATGGTTACATTTCAACATATCCATGTGTCAACATATCAATGTATCAATGTGTCAACATATAAATGTGTCAACATTTCAACATATCATTGTAACAACATGTCCATGTGTCAACATGTTAACATGTCCATGTGTCAACATGTTTACATGTCCATGTGTCAACATGTCCATGTGTCAAATCAACAAATGCAGTAATCTCAATAGGTGGCCAGTGGAATCTATGCATTAGTTTCATTCTTCATAAGTCTAAGAGCAATTAATTCCCTTTATTAATCACTCAGCAAAAGCTTGTTGATAGGGTATGAAGTTTATTACACATTATCAAGATATCCTACTCCAAAGTATGACTGATATTACTCAAAATAATCTGCTAAACTCAATTATTTTCCAAGGAACTATCATAAAGCATATCCCACTGATGACAATAAAGTGATCTGGACCATTATAGAAAGCACCACTTCAATGGATCAATGACCTTAAATACCAAAAGTATCAATGACAACATTATTCTATATAGTGTTTCACTTTGAATTGGACGACCCTGTCGTTCAAATAAGTGCATCCTTCAAAAACAACTCAAGTTTCCCAATAATAGAAAATAAAAGCAAACCTTTACATACTCAAAATCTTACATAAGCCTTTGATCGATAGAAATATGACACATGGGCTAAGCGTCATCCCTTGAATATTTCCTAAATGGGTACAAACTCATTTTTATCATTTGCCAATATGCAATAATTGTTCGTTATCTGCAATAATTTTATTGGTAATATGTTACGCTTATCATTTATAAATATAATTATTTGAATAGAACTCCAGAACATTTGTTTGAGAGAATATTTATAACTCTGACAGAAATAAGAGGACTTTCTGATCAATTTATTAATGTCCTGGATTATACATGTACGATATTCATTATTCATGTTTCATTTTTATCGTAATGCCTTTCTTTTTGAAAATGTTATTAAATATTTGTGTAATGTACAATATTACTATTCAACAAGCACATTCTGACATCCTGATGGATACTCATCAACACAGTAAATGTATATGCTCTGTTCAGAGCCTTGTTAAAGTAGCAGACTGGGCTTCAGGATATCTCAATAAGGAGAGAAACTTGCTATGAGGATCATGAGTCTAAGACGTGAAAGGGTAATTGACTGATCATGCTAAATCTTCATTAAGTTTTATAAGATTGTAAATGTTCATGTTAAGAGGCTATTATCATGCAATTCCTCTACAATATAAGTTATATATTACTTCAGAATTTATATATATATATGTATCTATATTCAGAGAGTCTTCAAAAAGTAACACTCTAATATTTATCTCCTGCAGTTTACAATATAGATGGTAAAAATGAATCAAGAGCTAATGAGAACATTAATTTGTTGATTAATGTAATGTATCTAGGTTGATTCAAAAACCTTGGTTAAAAACCTATGCAATTCAGCTATTCCTGTAATTGACCCAGAGATCCATAATTTACTCAAGGTCACTCAGATATCGACCTTCCCTATTGTATTTGTGTCAGTTATTCACCGTTTTTCAAAGTTACTGAAAAAACCCATTACTTTTTAATTGGACAATACAGACTGAATATATACTAAAAATATGTAAAGCATAAAAAGGATATGGCTTTGGCGGTGCAATGCCATTCATACCATAGTCACATTTGCTTCGATCTTCAATACCTACGCCCAGCCAAAGAGTATTTTGCTCAAAACAGAATGCAATTTTGAAAAAATACTCATCGGCCTGGCGCCAACTGAAAATCGGAGCTAATGTGACCTTGATATTTGTCATGTGACCCATTATTAGCCAATAGAAGAATGTGAAACATTGCAATGATATAATAATAAATTGTATCATCACCATCAGTAGTAGTACTTTCAAACTGTGATTTTGACAGACTTTGCGAGTGTTACATCCACAGAATAAAAATGGAGATAATTTTCTAATTTTGAATATAACATCAATTATCATCCATCAATATTCCAGACTCGAAAAACAAGTCTCAAAAAACAAAATCAATTCCAAAGTGTTCATTTAGAAGTTCTAAGAGAGGAAAAACCATTGTGAATGCAGCACATTCATGCTTGAATGAAATATTGATGAGCTCTTAGCACTGACATACTCCTCTTCATTGCTTTTTGAATTGGCAAACTCGGATACCCTAGCAGTATCTTGGATCATTTCTCATCACCTAACCACACTCTCCTCTGAGTACAGATAAATGTTGTTGTGATGTGCCATAATAGTCATAATCGATGAATCAGCGATTTCAGGAGTAAACATTGATGCACATTGCAATGTAGGGGGAAATGTCAGAAAATATTTTTACCGTCGGTAAATAATTACACTAAAATACCGAATGCAAATGTACTAAAATACAGAATGCAAAAAAATAAGTACAGGTAATACTGCAAGTAATGGTATGCGAAAACAAGTAAAATTAACTAAAAAATGAGAAAGGTAAGATATTTGCATGAAAACGAGATAAGGTGATTTTTTTAAAACCTGTTTTGTTTCAGACATCAATGCATCGATACAGAATCAGTATAATTAATCGCGATGACACGATATCAGATGATTTCAAAATTTTGGTGCTGACTTTTACATTTGAATTCTTTTTATGGGAGTTTGAAATTGAAATCTATACACAGTCATGAATGTATAGTTATGATTTACTGAAAGAGGACATACTAAGACAAACTCTTGAAAAGGGTTGCCTAGCTGATAATGAGTTCAAGGATCATTCAGACATTAGTAAAGTGCTCAAAGAATTCTTAGATATTCCTAGCAGGAGCATCAATATAGCGATCAATTGAACAATTGCTATTTATAGCCATGTGTGAAGCCTCATTACGGTGCCATTATGACTAGGTTCACTCAGGGACATTCATTGATGACGTCAATATTGCAGATTGAGCGAATCGGTTAACATCAATCTTTTGTTTGAAGCTCGACGGCCAAATATGATCAGCTGGAATTCTGAGATTAATTGAAAATCAAATTGTAATATTTTATAATGATGATTGTCTTAACTGAACAATATTCATGATTTTAGTAAAATTTTGAACTATGTAAGGATGAATCTGAACAAAAATATGTAAAACCCAAAAAACTCTTATTCACCAATGTTGTGTAAAGACTAACAAACTTCACCTGTTGCTTGTTTCTAAATGCTATAAACATCCTTCCAAGGTGTGACTGGTAAGAGAGTATGGTTTCTAATCATATCGCTGAATCATATGGAACATACTTCTACATCATACACAAATGATGACAGAGATACAAATTATGATAATGAATTGGATGATGACACACATCTTCAAAAAAATGATTCTGCATTTCATGACAACAAATCTGTTCTCGTCTCATGATGTATTGAATCTCATTTTTCAATCGTATCAACTGTATAAGTCACATATTCAAAGTCAAATACCCAAAACTTTGTGCCAGAGAAATTCTGTAAAAAATATAGAAATGATAGTATGATTAAATAACAATGTTATTCAATAAGGAATACAGTATTTTTTATTATAGTATTATATATATTAAAACATTTTTTTATTTTATTTACGATGACTCTAATGATGATAGGAGTTGTGGCAATAGAACAATGCTAGAATATATAAACATAGTTATTTTACTTATAGAGAGGGGGGATCATCTATATTCATTAAAGCAATCATATTAAATTATTCACAAGTCTTATATATTGTATTATATATTGTTAAATATGCATCAATCATCTTCAAAATTTTACATATTGTACTTCTATGCATGGTTACTAACACTGCAAAGTTTCGGCAAAAATTATGAAACTTGGTTGGAGTTATGGTTGCTATGGTAACATGACATCACAATACCCGGGGCAACATTTCAAACAGAAAGTTACTGAGACTTTAAGCATTTTGTACACCCCATATCAAAGTTAAAATCCAACAAATGGTGGGAATTACATTTGCTAAATACATCATTTGATATTCCTATGTATCCTCTACTTTGAAAAGTAGGCTCCTCTTTGGTCAGTCCAAGAGTAGTACTCGTATCCATGACTCAAACACATGAGTGAACCCATTTTAGGACATGTCATGCAGGGTCCATCGGACAACTTGGAGACGGTCATTCTCATCTTTAAAGGTCTTACTGCGCTGATTAACATTCCATTCTCAATATAAGTAAAAATTAGATATTGCATGATCAGAAGAATATGGTGCATGGTCTTAGTCCTCACGACCTAGCTCCTCTATACCTGCAGTGGTCTTTCATGTCTTTAATGCTGACTTGCGGGCAGACGGCTTATGGGGATGGATAACTGGCTTCAAATTGGGTCTTTTCAAAAGCTCAACCATGAATTGTGCAGACTGTCATACATAGTGATATTCCAGTAAATTGAATAAATATTATTATTATGAAATCATACTTGAATCTGAGTTGTATAGCAACACCATTACTACAAAGCAACTAATAAAACAAACAAAAAATGTTTTATTGTAGTAGATGAATTAGACATTTCTTCAGTAAAACCAAAATGTTAGATATTAAATTTTCATGAAAAGGTTGCCCCAGGTATTGTGATGTCATGTTACTATAGCAACCATAACTCTACCTGCATTTAATAATTTTTTCTGAAACTTTAGAATTTTAGTTGCACTACTTCAAAGTACAATTTGTGAAAATTTGAATATACTCAGTTCAGAATTGACAAAATGCCAACACCAGTCCTATTACTTTTGGAACACCCTGTATTTAATAATATATGAGATAGTTTTTGCTAGTTGGGAAACTGATGGAAACATTTTATTCTAAACATGTAAATATACCAAATAATAATCTTTTTTCTGTCTTATGAGTTACGGGAATGCCTTGAGTCACAATTTTTGTTGATATTTCACATTTTCCAATCTCTGGAGGTTCATTAGTTCAGTGTTTTGGTGTGATTAAATTATTAATTGTATACTCCAGACTTTTTTTGATAAATCGCAAAATCCTAAATCTTCATTCAAACAATTGTGAAGATGAATCACCCACCTTATGTCGCTCAAAAAATAGAATATTCATGCAAGACCATCTGAAAATAGATCCAGAGAAATCATTCAATTAAATGCTTTCCAATGTAAGTTGGCACGCATCCGCATCAGACGTCTAATATTTACATGCTTGGGTGTAATTTAGTATGAAGTTTAAGCCAAAAGAACTCAACCAAACTAAGAACATGTGAGTTATGTTTGCTCAATTTTTCTTCTCCCCAGAGAACTAACATGTTATTGAAATGTTTTTTCCTTAAAACCATCACAACTCTGAAAATTCTACCGCCATTTACCTTTTTATTTACCATTTATTTTCTGAAAAGAGAGATGTGATATGACTAATATAAAGATGTAAGATGAAAGCATGTCGAAATTTTTTAGGATAGCAAAAAAAAGAAGATTGTGATGTTTCCAAACTCACACTGACCTCATAGTCACTCTTTCTAGTCACTTGATATAATAGTACAATAGAACTCATACCCTATAGGGCACACATTGACCACACGTCTGTTGAAAATGAAAATATCTTCATGTCACACTGATATATACCAATAACCTCATTTCAAAGGGCAATATAGTGAAATATTTGACCAATGGTTATGAAACTGTGTTGCCCGCTAAATGCAGTTATTAGTATTGTTACCACTGTTTATGCCCAGGGCTGAGATAGCAAGAACTGACTGCCACTGAACGAGAATTATACGTACCGAACGATATCTCATTTCCCAGGGAACATAACCAGGCTGAAATATCCATTTCGGCCTGCTAATACGGCCCGCCACTATGACATCAAATATAGCTCCGGTCAATATAGCAAAATATAAGCCTTCTAAACTAGTACTAATACCTTTAGAACAGGCCCGGCAAGGTGGTAATAATAAACATTTTTGCCTCATTTTTAGGTTTTGCATCAAAGTACATGTACTCATAGTATTTTTGTCGCACGATCAGATTTTGCCTCAAAGTACTAGGAAATTGCTGACATCATTGATGAATATTTTTACTTCACCAAAGCCCTTTAGGAAATCATAACTATTAATGCCAGTGTGGTTACTCATTTTGCCCTAATCTTTTAGGACATTTAAGTCACTGATTATATAGAAAATATGAACCATACAAACGTCATACTGTTCATACACAACCAGACAATATTATGCGATGCATAATGCCAGCTCCTATATTCGCCATATAAGTCATTCATGAAACTGATTTGACTTTCCAGGCAGAAATGTCAATGTAAATGCTATCAAACGAGACAGTTGATACATATAGCGTGGAATGATTATATCCACGGCATATGTTATAACAGAGAGATTAACCAGCATCAGACAGTGTTAATGGCTCATTGTGAGTCAGATTGTGTCAACTGCGAAAAAAATATTCAAGATAAATGGAAAAAGGAACATTAAACAAATGTTAATATATAAACATTTTGACACAATGAATAATGGCTAAGTGCTATGGTTGATCGAAGTCAAACATGACTGGTGATTTGCTAGATTTTGCTTGATGAAAAATCTATAATATAGACTCTGAATGTTGATTGTCTGTTGAGAATTAGGGCTGGCACGGATTGGAATGGAATGGAATCTGAACGGATTTCGAAACCTGCCTTCAGAAATCTGAACTTTTTGAATTTCAAACCTAATTGGCTTACTAAGATACAATGTTTATTCTCGTTGTCATTGAAAGCTGCAACAAGGCTACGTACAACACAGAGAAAAAAGTTAACATGTATCATGTTTAAGAAGAAGACAGCTTCAGCATTGTGGTTACTGTCCTTTGGGATAAGACCCTCAATGTTTCTAGTGATGTGTTTCAACATCCATGATGTGTGGTCTGAAAACAACAACATTTTTTAATAATCAGAACTGTTCTTATTGTTGGCAATAGAATAAGTACAGAAAGTCCAAGCTTGAGACTCCTTTCTCATGATTTCACACTCAAATTATTGTTGTCCGCCATAATGTTTTTGTGAATCAAAAATTTGGAATATGAGAAAGCAGCTCCGAAAGTCTGTTTCTAAAGGTAAAATTGGACAGTTCAGACACTTATTCCGGTCCGTGACATGCAGCCCTATTGAGAATCCATATCTATACAGAGGAAGCAGATGAAATCCATAACACCCCATGAACATGTTCACTGGCAATAATTTATATAAACAACACACAGACAATATACCATGTAATATAATAATTTACACAAGCAAACTTCAATATTAATTGATTCTTTTGTTCAGTTTCTAACATTCTGTACCACTTCATTGTGGTTTGCTATTTTTCATTACCATGTGTTAATGACACCTGTACAACAGGTATACTCCATAGCAGACAGATAATGGATTAAATAATTATAAATATTTAGCAGTTTCCCCAGTCTGTTTGAAAAAGTATGTATACAGTAAAATCTATCTTTGTGAACACCTCTCTAGTGAACACATGTCTCTAGTAAACACCTTTCCTCCGCATATACTAACTTCTGCATAAATTACCCTTTCTGTTGTGACCTACCAATACTGAACATTTTTTCTTGGCAAAAATGTTCAATAAACACAGGTTTTACTGTAATACAAATGAGTGTCTTATATACAGGAAGTTATACAGATTTACATGCTATTCCAGGCTTGAATGCAGGACTATGCCAAGATTAAATACAGCTATCAAACCAAACCAATCCAACAGTGTATCCACCTATGATTAACATAAGATTCCTTCCGAAATACTAAAATTAGTACTGCACTTATAAGCTTACTCTCCAGAACTGTGAGAATAAACTTTTTATCTAGGGGTAATAAATCACTGGTGGGGTTAAAATCTATAATCTGTGCTTCAATTTATCAATAACTACATGACACTGCAAGCCCTTTCTACATCATGTGAAACACCTTGTAGGAGAAAACATAGCTCAGAAATTCCCATGTGGTTTTATGGGGGATATTAAGATAGCAAAATGTCAGCATAAGATTGGGTGAAAAATTTGTTTGATATCAATCCAAGTGTTATCAAATTATTTTTCTCTGATCACATGATTTCTTGTGTGTTTTGACTATTCAAACATTATTTTGTGGAGACCAAAAATGCATCGCAGAAATGTTCTGCGCTGGACAAACCGAGAAAAGTCTCAGACATGACCTTATCTATAAGCCAAGTATTTGTTACAAGCTTGACAAAATCCATAATCCTAATGGTTTTTCTGGTTTGTATGCAGGACTGATGTAATAGGTTCATTTATTCTTCATAGAATAGAGGAAGAAGGAACTAATAGATGAATGGAGACCTGCTTTCAGAGGATGTTGAACTATACGCAATATTATCATTCTTAGAGCAAAAGAACAATACTCAGCCGCTGAATTATATTTGACACAAAAATCTATAATAGATTAAAATCTATGGTAGAATAAATGTAACTGCCTGACATTTAAATGTTACACCTTAAAAAGTTGATTTGTCATGCCTTCAGGAATGATATATCGACTTGAAACCTTGTTAAGCATGTAAATGACAAAGGTTCCACCAATGGTGCTCAAACAAAAAACTAATAATCGCAACATTGAATGCTAACATTTGAACTTCCAAATCAATATCAAAGAGACGTAAAAATTCAACACTTTTCTTTACGAATTGATATACAATTCAAGTTAGTGTTCTTATTTATAGTTACCTGAAGTCAATATATTCACAAAGTTCTTACTAAGTTCATCTTACTTAGGTATCTGAATGAGCTTCCTTTGAACAAAAGAAATTGACATTCAAATGAACCTCAGAGTGCATTAACCATCTTTTTTAATATCTGGCAAAATAATATTCTGTATAAATAGAATTATTCGCTGTGACATTGACGCCGCAGAGCAAACAATTATTCTTAACGATGATGATTATTATATGGAGTATCAAATCTTAATGAACAAAATACATTGAACACAAGGCATTAACATGTAAATTGCCACCACTTGCCATTTGTTACAGACACCAACTGCTGAATTCCCAACATCAACCGACAAATGTCAAACACCACCCACAAATAGTTGGATGCTATAACAATATCATAAAAAATAATTAATGTACAATGTAGTTTCAACTTACAGAAATCATAAAAGTGTGAAAGTAATTGAAGGGAATCAAGAAATAACTCTCAAAAATTGTTTATTTATATGGTCGTTAACTGCCAATATGATTTTTCCAATGTTCAAATTATGAATCCTTGACCCTTAGTACTTTCTGCACTTGATTGATCTTATTAACGAGTCTGGCTATAACAGAAGTGTCCCAATCACATTCCCTAACCCCTGTTCAAGGAATTCATTGTTTTCTCAAAAAGCCTAGCTCTAGGTATTATAGTTTGATATCTAAAATTAGATAATGAAAACAATCCTTCATAGAAAAAATTGATTAAAGAATGTATGTAACTGAAATAAAACATCCAGGCTACCAGCATGGGGTCTAATAATGGTCAGAAATAGACATAAGTAAATATACAGTTAGCCTCCAGACCTATCTAAATAATCCAGCTCCAACAGAAATATTTCAACTATCTTTCTGGCAAATCAGTTTTTGCACAAGATTGCCATGAGTTTTGCATCAAGTCCTTATTCCCCATTCCTTCTTTTATCACTGACAGGGAATCCAGGGGGAGTACACATGGTCTTGATGTAAGAACTGAATGTCTCAAATTGTAGAAACAAGCACCATTCAGACTATAGAGCTAAAACACCTTTATGGATTCTAATCAACTACTTGCACTGAGTTACGGAACCAAAACACCTTCAAGTATATAACTCTGATAAGGAATACAGCAAAGCCAAAGAATGAATCAGCTTCCACACTGACATTCATCCATCTGCTCTCTTTGATCAAAATGCAATAATAACAAAATAATCAACATCCTATTCATCCAAACTGGATTATTTATTAACTGAGAAAGTGGCATAATGAGGAACTGAATCATTTCTAAGCAGATCATTGATATTAACCAGCCAGGTATCGTTGACTGAAAGCCTTCTCCAATAGGGAGACAATGGGATATAATTAAAGTAGCCACTTAAAGTAATTCTTCATTTTTTTTAAATTAGAGAAATGCTGAATTTGTACAATATTTTGATACAGTCTTCAACTATGTATTCTAATATTACATGTCCATTATCCAAATATAAATTTTTAAACTATATTACCTATTTCAATCACTATTGGTCCTTAATCATAGTGAAAGCTAAAAACACATCTCATCAAGTAGATCTACCTTAACATGCCGTCAAATGGCTAAACTAAACCAACCAGAAATGGCAACCAACCAGAATGGATTTGTGAATGTCAGATGGCAAAGTTGATCTGAAAAATTCTGAATTTCAGGATACAATGCCCTGAGTAATCTTCTATAATCAAATGCTACATGGTTTTATTCCCACTTAAGACACAACAAACTCTGAGAATCGAAGGTTCAGCTAAGTTTATTTTTGTTCACTATATCAAAGATAACACATAGGCAATCTGTGAGTAGCCCATATATAAGAAATCATGATGAACTTGTACCCTAAATCTACACTGACTTAAAGCTGCACTACCCCCTGGCTTTAAAATTATTTTACTATATTGTCTCTGATATGAACTTAACGATCCTAAATGAAGCCTCCATTGCTGTTTATGGGAGTTTGAATGTGTAATGATTGTTATGCTTCTCCTAGAGTCACAAAATGTAGTGACACATCACAAAATGTAGTGACATGTAGTGACACATCAAAGAATGTAGTGACACATCACAAAATGTAGTGACGCAGTTTCTGACTCCTAATCAATTTGTACAAGGGATCGTGTCTAATAATCAAGGTTTGTTGAAGGACAGAGTCAAATCTATTTGATGAACAGGTCATGATTTCATAAGTGAATCTTCGGGTGTGTAGGGGGGGGGGCACAAAAGCTTGTAGCTAGACTAGCAGTATAGTTCTTATTTCAGAAACACTTTACTAAATCTACACTAATACGATCAAATTGGGTTTACTAGAGTCTGGAGAAACCAGGAAGCATAATAGAATCAATTTCTATCAACGGAGGTCTGCCAGGGAGCAAAGGGGAATCAATGCTATTTAACTCAGAGCTCTACCTAAAATACAGATTTCATTTTTCTCTGGGAAGATCAAGATTTATGAGGACTCAATGCACTTTTGTAAACCTACAGGAAGAGTTGCATTTTTTACTTCACACATGAAGTATTACAATCATTACAGTAGAGATAAGCCAGATATTTGTGATGCAGATTAGGTTAACTCATTGGATTGTACTAGATGTATCTGAACTCTCGGCCCATCATCCATTGATCAGTATATCACATGTTTACAGACTGACTTTGTATTGTCTCACATCCTAGAAAAGCATATGCTTACACCCTGACCTACAATAGATTATTTTAAGCAATAGTATGAACAAAAATATAGACATGACATTACCATGCAAGATGTCACCAGCTGCCATTTGTTACAGACCACTGACCATCATACGCCAAACGTTGATCTCTGATCGCCAAATGCTCTCTCTATGAGTTAAATATCATCAACATATTTGGTTGTCTAACTCACATTTCCCAGACCAAGTGTTGCCAAGTTGCACACTGTATAATTGCAATGTTCTCCCCAGGATTTAATCTCAATTGGGTGCAAAATCCTTATTTCCATATTTGAGACCAAATATGGTGGAAATGTGCCTATTTTCATGATTCTCTCATTTTCAAGTAGGGGTAAATAGATTCTCAGATGGGTGCATTCCTATTATCAAAATTTCAAATGGGTGCAGCACCTACTTGCACTGCTTTAATGCTGGGGAGATCATTAAATTGTGTAAGGTCATCTTGGTTTGCATCAATGCTTTGTGTTGACCATCCCCCTGACACATTCTCAATTTAACAACAGCTGTCTGTCAGAAAATAGAGACTGACTTAACAAAGGCTTTTTGAATGACTGATTCAATCTCGTAGAATTCAACGACTGTTAAATAATGAAGCTCGGGGAACAGAGCCGAAAAAGGTCTCAATCTAAAGTGTTGTCATTTTGGGATAATCAACAAGACAATCTAAATCCCTCATTAGTCCATGATTTGTATGTAGGTTCAAGCCTATCAGTACCATAATCCTTCTATTCTAATGCTTCACAGTTTTTTACTAGCAGTGAAACAAGTTGGAGCTATCCCCAAGATAATGTCTTGCACCGATTGAAAATGAGAAAATCATGAAAAATTGGCATATTTGAACCAAACTTAGGTATATGCAACAATAATTTACATCTCATTGGTGGTAAAAACTCATGGAGAGAATATGTTTCAAGTCTTGCATCGAGACTCTGGTTCCATCAGGAACCTTTGTAATTACATTTTTGACAATATTTTAATGGATTGTTGGGGTTTGTATGTACTGACTAAATAGGTTAGAATAAAATTGTTTGAATAGGTATTTTAAAAGGACTTCAAAACACTTCTCAATTTCATAACTGTTTTTTTTGTTCAATATGATTTGTTATTTGTTTTTCCTGTTGTTGTATCTTGTTCTTCTGTTTCTCATACCCTGAATCTCAGCTGGTTTTAAATCATACCCTCTGACTATTACAGACAATTTTATAGTTTTGATGAAGTTAAGATTTTAAGAGTCTCAAATATACATTTCATTGCCTTTATAGGGGTTTGAATGTGAAAGGGATGTTTGTAGGCAGAAAACATAGTGTTATTCTGACAATATATTCTGATTGGATTTCAGCTCGATTGATGATTTATCTCTCATTCTGAGAGTGCTGCATATTTGAGTTCTAACAAAGGGTTCAATAATACTCAAGACATATTTTGAAAAATGAATGTTATTGGATAGAGAAAAATAAAAAATATTGTTCAAAGAAATCTTTTCACCGAAAATAATCCCTCAATTATAAATTGCAAATATCACTGAATAAGACGTTATAGTTCCATTAATTTTCTTAATGAGAAGAAAATAATGTTTGTATCCATTAAGAACTCTTCAAAAGGGAGAAATATATACCAGATTACCGATACATTTCACAATTGATGAATAGCAAAATTCAATCATAATAAAACATTAGATTACATGAATCAAAACTGGCATAAATCATTTCAAGGATATATAAGTTTATCAGTAAATGATTTTAAAGGATAGGAGATACCCTTTGATCAATTTCTGCTCATTTATAAACGAGGTTTTGCGATGAATATCAGTCTGCACTGAATGATGATCGAGTGTACTTAGCTGATATTGCAGAAATATCTGCATAATGCATATAATATGTAATGTATTACAATTAGATTTCAGAGTAAAACAACGATAAGAGATTAGTAAAAGTCAAACAATAATCACATAGCATATTAATAGATGAATTAATTTACATGTGATTTAATAGGAAATTTGGATACAATTTTGTAATTTCTTCACATAATGAAGAATCAAATAATAAATAAATCATTTATATATGTAGTTAATAACATGATAATGATATCAACGCATGCGATGCATTCAAACACTTTATTAACAACTGTGAATGTATATGGGGGAGGTTACAAAAGGGAGGACGTTACACATGATCAATGAAAGATTAATAATGGGCCTGCTTGATCCTAATTTTCAAACCATGTTCATCCAAACTATAAATCAATAAAAATGTCAATTAAATATTATGAAATTATTACCACATCATATAAAATATAGTAATTGTCTATAATTTAGATCTGAAGGTAGTCCAATTACCTGAACTGAGAAAGCACTGAAAACAACCAATTATCTAAAATTGCATTGGACAATACACTATGGAAAATCTATGAAGGTACAAGGATGCTAAATCTTACCTGTAAATTGACCTAAGTGTTTCCACGGCATACTTTGCTATATATAGATCCAATTCCTTGTTCTAGCTTCACATCGTTAATAATATAATAGCAGTGGTTATTTATCTCTGTGCATTTGCTTTGAATATAAGTAGATTAACTTTGGTGGTATGCTTATATGCTTTGCCTTGTCTGATTCTGGACATGGGCATAATGTGGCATGACATGCATGCATTACATAATCCCATATGATGTGAGGTTGATTACTGTATCATTCCATCATATCCTATGGTTTAAGCCTAGATGACTTCTAATATGTAGCTACACATCACTGCTATGGTGAGATTATTGTAACATGAGTGTATATTTCCCCAGTTGTTGATGCCTTGCGAATGAAATATGCATAACACTTACATATTGTATTATTCCTAAGAGGTAAGGACTGATCTTCTTCTATATAAGCCAATGTAGCATAAGAGAATTATCAAATGAATCACGTTATCCGGCTATCTTATCCCTACGATGATATTCTACTGATCTTCAGATCTCTATAGCTGCAGATACTTACACGTGTGTAATTATCCCAAATTATGCCAGCTGTAGTTGCGTTCATAGATCGTAAGGATCATTTATTAACCAAGAACAAGCCATTGTGATAATCCTATATGCGAGTTTATACTGCTCTCTGTATTCCGTACTTGAGCATGAGGTTCTAAATGCTAGAGATAAGACTCTACACTTTGTAGATGCAGTGTCAGAATTCACTGAAAACAGCGACTAGATTCAGCTGTATGCTTATACAGTATGAAAGCCTTGTTGATAGCATTGGTCCAGTTAGCTATACTAAGCCCATCAAAATGATATGGGACATGAGTTGTATACTGCAATATATAGCCAGTCTGATCAGATATTAGCTACTATAGCTAGCGAGCTGTACAATCATCTGCACACAACATGCCGGCATTGAGCACTTCTACTCCGCCAACTGGCAGTGAACAAATCAATATTGATATGAATAAATAATGAGTATGGGCTTTCTCATTCGTTAAGACAATAGGATCGTAGCAACTCATTGAGAACAGGAGATTGAATATCTGATGTGAAGTGGTCAAAGAATACCAAAGAGCCAGCACATGGGCTTAAACGTCCCTTCCACATTGTGTATCTGCCGCCTGTGATGTGCATTATGCACAATATAAACAAGAATCAATACATTCACCAGGAAAGCCAGTTAACCAGCATTAACAATGAAATATGTTCTACATCCTAACTTATTTTACATATTGCGAATAATCAATTTCATGTAGCCACGACAAGAGTTCAACATTCCCCTGTTACATCAATGATTGATTTTTTATGTGTTCAAATTCCATCAGTCTCATTTCTTCCTCGCCCATCCAAAGAAGTTCAACAAATCTACATCACTAAATAACAAAATAAATTCCAACTCAAAAAATATCCATGGTACACATGCACATGACGTATTGAAAGAGATACATTATCAGTGAAAAGGGATGTTTTCAACAATGAGCTAGAACGAGATAAATGCTGCCATTGTAGCATTGACTTCACTACGCTTTAGACATTTATCAAATTGTTAAGAGCCATATATTATGCTTACAACAAAACACAAATCCCCTGAAATTCAACTCATTTCTTAATTACAACATGAAACATGTAAAATGTAAAAATTGATATCAGCAATATAACTAATACATGTGAGAACACAGTAAACACGTAAATATCATAAGAAATATGCATGAAATGAAATAACAATAACCGTGTTTTATCCTAATGGTTTTTTCCAAGGGAAAGCACCTTGCAATGAATGTACATCTACTTCAAAGTCAAAGGCAAGGAATCTATCAGTAGGAATAGCAATAACTAAGAAGAGCAATTCTAAATAGTCAATGCTATCCAGGCCATGCAGTACACTAGCTAAATCTCTAGTATAGGTATACTATACACGCTTTTTGCAGCAATAAAAATTGAACTCTCAGACCATAAAGGAGTAAAGTTATCAGTTAGCATGAATCAGTATCCATGGTCTGTGAGTACATGCTGGTACATTGCAGTTTATATGGTTTCAATTCTAATGAAAAAGTATGTTATTCTCTATATGTATAATATCAGAAAACATATAAGCTCATATGTTCCCTTTGTAAAGAGTTTTACACTTTTAAAAGAGAGCATCATCTGTGTTTCAGAGTAATTGGAATCCTAACAAACACCCTTAATCCCCAAAAGACAACCTGGCATATTTCTCATCATTTTCAAACTTCCTTAGGGGGCAGGTAAAATATCAATATGTCGTCATGATTTGCAAAACTAATTATACACGTGGGAATCCAGGTTTCATATATTATAACAAGGTATTAACATGCAAAATGTCACTACCTGCCACTTGTTACAGAAGCTGACCACCTAATGCCTAACACCGAATACCAACCACTGAACACTGTCCACAAAAAGATGGAGACTATAACATCATGTCACTATTTCTGGTGGTGACATAAAAACACTTCAAACACTATAATGTAACTTTTCATTCGATAAGGTAAAATAACAGAGAAAATGATATTTAGACCCAGTCCATAAATGAAACGAAGAAATGTCACCTTGCAGAATCGTGACTATTTATCGAATACTAAGACAGAGAACTAATCAATTGCTCACCACTGTTTCTCTGCCTGACCCAGCTAAATGCATTGTATTACCCATCAATGAATTTGCTATTTCAACCTGAAGTTATATATTCAATAAAGTATAACGAAGTATATACAATGAAATTAATAGAAGAGAAAAAACAATATGATCAATACAGACCTGTAGGTGGCAGATTTTCCTCTTAGTATGGTTTCAATTTGGTTCCGATTGTAAGGAGGAACCTGCAAGTGTCAGGATTGATTGGTCTTTCCACTAGTATAAACATAGTACTTCCTAATCGAATCGACACCAGAGAAGAAAATGATATTGAGCTATATCCCTGATATGCACCATGTTATCCCATGTTTAATTTAAAGGATTAAAAATTGCATGATTCACCTAACTGTTTGATCCACACAACGATATCTTTATTGACTCATGGATAATATTTTTTTCTCAAAACCATAGGATATTCCTTGAAAGTAGACTTACCTCATCCGTTTTTAAAATCGAAAAACATCAACAGAAAATGAGTTTCTAATGATTATTGATTAGTAATTCAATTCGTAGTTTGATAGTCTCCATCACTGACCCCCATGTACCATTAATCCTGATCTTAGCAACTACTCCCCTATCCCTGTTCTTTCCCAGTAGAGCTGAGAAAATAAGCAAATTACACTAAAGTTTCTCCATTATCCCATGTTGATGCATTTTATACTCTCTTCTATATTAAGGATGACAATATGATTAAACATCCATTTTTCCTCATCTGAGTTTATCCAACAGAGTCCAACATCTCATCAATGATTTACCAGAGATTGTACATAGCATACAAGATCAACCAGACTAGACACTAACAAGTCAATATAACTTTGAAAAATAAGCTACATCAAATATACATTCACGGTTTAACGATGCGAATGCATTTAGCATAAATCTATTGTTACATAACAGCATTTTAAGTTTCTTGAATTATTAAAGTATAACTTTCATATATTGTATTTGGTACATATTACTAAAACTGCCGAAGCACAATTCTTTCTCAGTACCAAAATACACTAGAATCAATGCCATCTATAGAACACTGTACCACTAAATTACACGATTAAAATGGAGTGATTTGTTGTAATGTCATCCAGGCACGCTAATCTTAACTTCACTAAAAGCTTATCCCATCTTTTTCAATTTAGAAACACCCATCAAAAACATTGAGCAGAAACTCTAGAAATAATTGCTCCAAACCATAGAAAGTTGTCCTTCAATGCGCCTATTAAAGCTTAGTATCATCATTGCATTAATAATTGTATTTTTAATGATATCTTATTAATCAAGTGTCAGTCATCAATGAACATGAAGTCTGATGATAATATAACATGATATTGTCTAATTAACAATCATCTAACTGAAAAACATTGTTTAAAGGATGATATTGTTGACAGTCAACTTTAAATTATAATCAATATTTTCATAATTTCTGCACAGCGTGGACATAAAGATATATGTACATGTACAGTTGTACACTATTCTTGGCTTACTAACTTATACAATGTATTAAATTTCATGATAGGCTAGTAATGTAGTAATGAGTGAAATTAAAGCAAAGGCAATCTTTTTTCTGTGGACCTGACCCAATCAGATAGGACTGTTGTTTTGATATTCAATTATTCAGTAACTTTATTGATTATTTCATGTAAGTCTTAAATATTGAGGTAAGCAGAATTAAAGAAATATTCTGATTGATAAACTCGGTCCTTAATTAAATGCTTGCCACTCATTTGTACTCAACTCTCACTCTCTGAGGAAAGTAATGGCCAAGCCAAGATGCTTGTCACTGACCTCGTAAGCAAACGATTCCAAAAGTATTTTACTCTACTCACGTCATCGCTGATTCACAAATAATACAGTCATGTGAACTTTATCTCACACAAAGAACACAGGGGTAACATAATAAAAGGTGAGGTAATGTAAAATAATAGGCTCTATTTGATACGAGTATCACTCACTTCCGTTTCACTCAGATAAATGCATCCAATAAAAGTAGATAGGTTTGGCATTCATTTCGATTAACAAGCGACAAAATAATATCGCATTGAAAAGAAGATTATTACTACGGCCAATAACAAAAGCTAGATGAGGAGTCGGAAATTAATTTCTGCACAAATTAATTTTTTTATTGAGTTTACCAAGTCAATGCAATTATAGAAGATTGGAGGTGTAATGTTTATTGCAGTTACACATAGTAACCATGATATTCTAACATTTTAGCCAATCAGCACTCTTTAGAAATAGTATTCCCAAATGGCAGATTTCACGTAAATCATATTATCCTACACTTAGTGTACTAAATGTATAATAACATTAAAAAATAAATTTGATATTTATTGGCAAAATGAATATCCGGATGATATCATAACGATATACTCCGGGCGGAGGATATCGTGACGATAAACTCCGGAAAACCCAATATGCGGAGGATATTGTGACGATATACTCCGCTTGTTGATTTCCCGCCAAATTGACTCTATTTGGCATATGGAATTAATTTTGCAATGATATTATACATTTAGTACACTCCTTGTAAGTGTAGGATAATAAGAACATCCTATGATTTTTTCAGAATATCATTTTAATCTACTCGGTGATATTGATATATGCACTCGTTCGCTTCGCTCCCTCGTGCAGATATCAATATCACCTCGTAGATAAAAATGATATTCCTCAAAATCATAGGATATCCTATAAATATATCTGTGACCCACATAAGTAATATCATACTTTCTCTTCAATATCATTTTATGATTAACTTAAAATGTCAAATTTCTTTAATTCTCGAAAAAAGCTGATGGCATATAATATTACAATATCATGGTTTCTAATAGGTACTCGTAATAAAAATCACTCTCAATCTTTGATAATTATATTGATTTCATAACAAGATAAATTATATAGAAATTGATTTCCTTCGTTTAAGTATGAAAAGATTCATTATTTTATATGTAATATGCTGTAATGCACAAAATCTCAAATTAATAATATCAGAGGGAGAAAATATCATTGAGGCTATTTTGCAAATTTCTCCATGGTTACAGCAAATAGCATAACGAAAAAAACAGAAATAGGAGAAGAAGCACATCTTGTGGTTTTGCATAAAATTGTCAGATATATATACAGAACTGATATACTTGAATAAGAAATATGGAAATAAAAAAGAAAAATGATGTTACATTTATGGGGAGTGTTCACCACTAACAAATGTACGTCCTTACTCATCAGTATCCATCAGAAAGATGTTTTAATCACGCTTTCACAAGATTACATGCATACCTAATGAGATATGGCCTTACACTGTCTCGTCAAATAACAATAAAATGAAAGATGTACCATCTATTTCCCCTGTTGGTGGCGTCAGTATATTCCGAAGCACTCCTAGTTTATAGGGAGTTAATCAATACATACAATGTAATGAAAGATGATCTTCTGATCTGAATAGCAAGCTTGATTTTATTTGGAAAATAATTTGTCTTGGAAAGTTTTGTAACGTGTAAGGTCATATTTCATACAATTACTCTCTGAAATAAAATCTACTCATTTTACCAATGCTAGCAAGGCATTATCATGCAAAATGTCACTTCTGGCGGTGACATAAAAACATATGAGTGGGGTAATGATTTAAACTCGTCTCATTAATGACCATTGCTCATATGTTTTAATAAACAAGGGAAAAATTGCAACTTTTTGACCCACAGCCTCTCAAACAAAATTGTAATGTTTTCATCAGAGCAAAATCATTCTTGTAAGTATTTTTTTACGATTTTTTACGTACGATTCAATTCATATTCTTAAAAAACATGTAAAAGATTCTCACCTAGCTGCTACGCCACCTGGTTGAATCTCTTGTACAAAAATGCCAAGTTCCCCACGATTTTCACTTTTCAAGCCGACAACACTGAAGCCAAGACTCTGTGCCTCTGATTTGTACAACTGAATAATATGTGTGGGACGTTCTTGAGCCGCAGCCTCTATGTTTGCCATGAAGTCCTTATCATAGTGAGGCGTAGTTTGCGCATCTTGTTGAACCTCTACAGTTGTAACATTTTGTGCCAATCGTTCTTTGATGTCTTCATTCAGTACAAGCTCTCCAGAGTTATTAATATCGAAATCATCAAGTTTTAAAGGTGTTATTTGTTGAGTTCTGTTAAGCTCGTCTATAGAGTCTTGTATCTTGAGTAACTGGGTGAGGATGGGGTTGTCAAGGGAACAGATGAGGTTGGCTAAGTCATCTTCAAGACTGCTATCCCCCTGCTCAAGCATCAACTGTTGTATTTGTTGCAATGCCTCCACCGCACCCTGTGATTCTGGAAACAAGACACACAGTGGTAAATACATAGTCTTTTTTATTGAAAAATTCAAAGTAATTTACAGAGCATGCCTCAATATAATCAGATTTTGGCACCAGTCTGCTCTTGCAATTGTAAAAAATTCAAGCTGCATGGGTGAGTGGTTTTCCTGGAATGTTGATGACACAATTCATGAAGTGCCCTCCCACCTGCCTCTCCACTCACCCAGGCACCCATCCAGACAGATGTACAATGTACGCTCAACAGTACAAGATAATGACAATATAGCAAAAAGTGTAATAAAAAGTTTATAAAAGAGGCTACATTTTATGAAATGCAAACAGAAAAGAAATCAGGTGGGGCATCGGAGACCTATTTACCTAAGGAAGGAAAACTTTTTAAATTCTAGTCACGTGGTGTTAAGATTGACCAATGAGGGAATATCACCATATAGGAAATGATATTTAGAATCACTTACCTGCGTAAACAGACATAGCAGTGTCACATATAGTAATCTGTCACCAAAGCTGCACTACTTGAAGCCGAAATCTGAAAGTATAGAACAAATATACATGTACATTTGTACTAAGAAAATATCACAAATATAGCATGTAATCTGTGTTTCTGATTGTTGCCTCTCATGTACTTTTTACTGAAAGATGTACTCACACATTTTTTTGAGCTGACTCGTGGTAATTTCCAATGACATCTTAAAACATGGAGAAATGCACATACTTAAATCATATCATAATTCCTTGAGCATGTATTTTATTACCTTGGCACTTATTATTTCCTAGACCAAATAAATCATTTAGAAATAACATATGTCTAATAGCATTCTAATTAGGCAATCTAAAGTCTGCCTCTGTTCAAACAGACCTATAAGTGATTCTGAGTAGGCATAAAGGAGCATACTTTAGGTGTGCAGTTTATACATTTATTATATTGATCCGATTGGTCTTTGTATATGGGGACAGTCGACCAGTCTTCATGCCCATAGCCAGCTTTCATAAGGAGGGGTCCTAATTTTTCAGAAGGGCTCTTACTTTTCAGGCAAGGCAATCTAATTTTTCAGCAGAACTCAAAATTGCTGATTTAAAAATGCTAATTATACTCTAACAATTTCTGTACATGCCCACTGGGCTCCCTAGATACAGGCATGATGTTAAACAAATATATGTAAAATCATTATTCTATGGGTAACTACATGTATTCACATCATATAGTCACTAGTCTTTAACACAAGCCAGAAAAACAATTAACATTTTCGCTGTAGGTTTCCTGCTGTAGGTTTAGTGCCTAGATGTAGTTTATGTAGATTTGTATGTTATTACTGGCTGGTAATAAGACTGATATAACATATTTGGAATTGTTTAGCTTTAAAAACCAGTTTCACTATGCTATCTCAATAATGCTACAGTATATTTTAGCATGCACATTTTAAACTTGTAAATTCAACTTGAGATCTGATTGGGACATAAGTATATTTTCACGCTGGGTGAAAAGAACACTCCGACACATATGTATAATATACCTGCTTTCATATATAAAATAAACATTGTTTCACTTCAAATCCATTCAAAGCACCAAATATGAGAAATATAATTGAATAAAAACAATATTCAAAGATATCTATTTTCAAAGAGCATATTTATGCCCTCTAAAAATGCCTGTAACTCAAAATACTTTTGTGTATAATATTTTCAGTATTCTACTTAAAACAGATCCATGATCTTAAGAACAATCAAGTTAACCTGACTTGAGATACTTAGCAAAGTATAACCTATAAGCTATTATACCCCCTTTTAAGAACAATCCAAAAACAGACATAACTGTTATAAAGATAAATGAAGTTGTTCAAACTTACAGTTCCTGAGAAATTATGAAATTGCTTATTTACTGAACATATTTTCAAGTACATAAGGCATATAGCACAAATAGGCATAACAAAGAAAACAAGGAATGATATGAGGCACAGATGATTCTCAAACTTTTCAAAAATGTTACTTTTGAAGCTAACGCTATATACCTTTCACAACAACTTCTATAGATTTAGTCTCAAAGAGTAAATGATTAATAGTCCACCCGCTATGGCTCGATGGCAGAGCCATTAAGGTTTCTACTATTGCTTGGCCCTGGGTTTGATTTCCAGTGTCAGACCAAGTTTGTTTGTGTGTTATGTAATTCTAGGTGTTTGACTGAGTGCCACAACTTGTATTTAAAGGCTGTGTACTATGTACTAGTAGGTCTGTGTACTGGTGCACATAAAATAACACAGGGCTCCTCTAAGGAGGGGTGTCACTCTTGGTCTTCGAGACCAGAGTGTAAAATATGTAAAATACAAAAAATACAATTGTGGTATTGCTCACCAAAATATGGTGGTTTAACCAAAAACCATTTACATAACAGTAAGTGATAAAGGTAGGATCTGAATCTACACTAATGAAATGTTGCTTTCATATGTTGTTTGATGAAACCACTTGTGATGTTATCATCAGCATTATTAATATTTCATAGTATTACCTACAACCGGTTTTCGCTAGGGGCTATATATTCTATCATTAAGAATTAATTAACATGGTACATAGTATAGAGATGGAGTATTCATAATGATACCTCATTTTAAACTGACGTGGGAATGAACTAGAGGAATTGTTCAGTCAGTTTTGTATTGAGCCCCTCTAATGCCTCTATTCAGAAAATGTTCAGATTGTTAGAAAAAAGCAGTCAAAAATCGCTAAGAATATGAAATATCCAAATACTTCAAATTTTCAACGTACTTCAAATTTCTCCCCCCCCCTCCCAAGTAATTAAACCTGAAAAGAGAATGGGGGAGGTGCAGTGGCCACAGATACAAGACTGTTATCTATTTGTTGTTATTAGTTTTCATATATATATTTTGGTGACTAGCATCAGATACTTAATCAAAATACATGTACTTGTTTTGTTCATTCGTACACATAATGAGTTTGACCCCTATCTTCAGTAGATTAAATAAACTCCAAAACTTGAAAAACTACCAAAACTACAAGACTGGTATTGTGATAAAATGGATCGAAGGAAATTAATGGATGGTGTCTAATTGTCCAACTTTTAATGTGGAAGAATGGGAAATCAATATTTTTAAATTGCATAACATGACATCTAGGAGATTAAACCACAATGCAATTACCTTCATTTTTCTACAACTTGGACGTCATCTTTCATTTATGATTATTTTTTGGAAGCAAGTTCACTGGTCCCCACCTGGAGCGTCTTTATATCAAAATGGATGAACTTTCATCGGAGGAAATTTTAATTTTTGTCATTTTCGCCAAGAAGGAGGTTGATCTGTATCCAAATGTTTTACCTAATAACTCTGGTTACTGAATAGCGAATCAGTCACAAGTATATAGCAATCCAAGATGTTCAGATATTAAGCTTAATTATTCAGGAATTTTCTAATTAAAGTTTTTCAACAACATTAGACCCTACAATTTTACCTAAAATGAGGTGCCACAAGGTTTCTTTCCAAACAAAAACTTATGTGATAGTCTCATTCTTTCATGTACAAATTTGGTCCGATACTGAAGTTTTTGATAAAAATGACTCTGGGAAGATCTACCCTAACTTCACACCCTTAATCTCCATATCTCCTGTACCCCAATGTGGGATCAAAATATTTTCTAGTTTTCAAGTAAAACAAAAAAAAAACAATCATATATCAGATACCTAATTTTTGTACATTTGAGAAAGTTAATTTTATGTTCAGAAATGCTGTTACAGTAGCATCTTGTTATTTAGGGTGGTTAATAGCGGTGTCAAGGATACCCGATTTTGTTCCGTTCCATGGAATCAGGCTCTCGGGTCTGAGCACGGAACAATTATTCAACATTTTGGTTCGGATTCGGAACAAGAAAAGTATACCTTTACACAGCTTTTAGCCCTCAAATCCCTGCAAAATGGCATTTTTCTTTGCATCGAAAGAAGTCCATTTTTACACTCCTTCTCATCGAAGAGTTTTCAAGAGGTTTTTGCTACCAACTTATTTCATACATACTAAATATGCTAAGGGTTTATCTTTCTTGAGTAAACCCGAAAAACAATGTATTGAAGACACTTTGAAGGATGGGAAAATCCTTGTTTGGAAATATTGCGGTAATCCCATGATTAGGTTCAGCAGGACCAGAGTGCTTTCAAAGATGTGAGATCCTAATAACAGACACTCAAGCCAAATGGTCCGAACCGACCTGTTCCAACTTTATTTTGTTTTGTGACACTCCTAGTGGTTAAGCCATGTTTAATATTGAGGCCATGCTTCAAAAAGCAGTGGAGCAGAGTAGCATCAAAATACAAGAGCAGTAGCAAATTTGCCACCTGATATGTGATAAGTTTTGTATACATCATTGATCAAACCAATTCCATCATGTAAAAGAACTCATGGAATCAATGAAAAACTATCTGTTTTCCCCAAATTGCTTAATTCATCATATATACGACAAGAGAGTTACGATAGCGATAAACAACCTTATTAACGCTGATTGGTTAAAAGAGATCAACCAACCCAAATTGCACTTTAGCTCACATCTGATTGACCATCCGTTCGGCATGTTTGAGAGAGCAGTTTCAAGATTCCAGTGTGGAAGTTCAAACCTGATGTATTGATAGGTCGTCACATGCAATGTGGAAAATCACTCTACTTCATAAAAGTGAAAGACCATGAACAAAACTAAATGCTTGTTTTGTTGGCAAAGCAACATATTAATGATGTCACATATTAATTCAGAATCAACAGTACCTTGTGAAGTTTAGATTTTTGTATGTTTAAAGTTGCTGATGAGGTAATGTGTGTCTGATGTCAAAGATTATGTAAAATACCATAACTTCGAATCACAACATCATATGACGACTTGATATAGGTTGCATTGAAGACCTGGTATGATATAAGCTACAGTAATCTCTCTGGAGCATTAAAGCAAGTAGGCGCAGCACCTACCTGATATTTTGAAAACAGGCTTGCACCCACATGAAAATATATTTGCACCTACTTGAAAATGATAAAAATCATGAAAAATTGGCACATTTTGTTTAACTTTGGTCTGAATTATAAAAATGAGAATTTTGCAACCACTTGAGAAGAAAATTCTGTGGAGAACACTGAGCTAATAAGGATGGACCTAAAGCTACATCAATAATGCAAATTTTCACAACCGGTCTGAGCCCTAATGCAAACCCATCAATAGAGGTCCGCCCACATTGTGGGGGGGGAGCTTCGTCAAAATACTGTGAGACTCAGGTGGTCATGTAGTCTAGTCTTTACTCGAGTCTCTACATAACTTCATCGATTTCGTATGTGATCTAGAAAAAGTGTCACACGCACATAGAACTCCTATTTAATAAATCTCAAACTCAACAGATCCACCATTTATACAGCTCACTCAGCAGAAAAATGGAGGCCATTTCGAAATGAAATTCCACTTAGCTAAATCGAAATATATAAAACAATCGATTAGAACGGGGATATGAACAGATATTCTGCAAATGTATGCAAAATATGTTTCATATAATTATGGCATAACAACTGTGTGTGTGTGTCACCGTGATTTACAAATATTGAGTATCAGGGCGGCTGTAAACAATCACTCAAAGCCGGAAATATTGAGAAGGCTTTGGACCTAAGTAATCTCATAGAGCTGCATCAGTCTTTATGTCTCATTCCATAAACAAATCCATGAATAAGTAATATTAGATGCACCTCATATAAAACAATCAGTAACATATATCATGAATGTTCATCAACACACCCCTTTTCCAAAGTTAAAAAAAATATCAAAATATTTTGTTGTTACTTTTAAAAAGCATAATTTAATTATGAATCCTTAACTATGCACTACTAAGAATATATTACTGGGAAGCAAAAATTACAATTGTGAAACACAGGATCCCAACAGAGGCTTACCTTATGCTTCGAAGACAGATATTCCGAAATATTTATTAAGTTTTAAACTTTTCACGAAGTGACGAAAAATGGCAGCACTTCCTGTTCCTGAAAGTAGAACAAATTACTCCGCGTTAAATTCTTGACATATTTTTGTTGAAACTGCTATTCATTCACAAAACACATGTATTTTCAAAACCAAAAGATATATTTGAACATTTAATATATAATTTAGTAGTGAAATATTGAATCAGATGGTACACAAACAGATATTTTTCTCATAGCGGATGTTTGTCATTTAGATGTTCTTCGGTCAGCTAAAACTTTTGAAAAAAAATAAAATGAAAACAAGAAAATGATTCTGAAGAAATCGGTGTTTTATTGGACAATTCGACTTCACATCGTGACTTTAAGTTTACAATTTATTTATGTTGTGGCTGAGAATGTGCTCAAAACACAGCGGTCATGTTCTCAATTACAACCAGGGCAGTATCCTTTCAAAAATGAATTTCATACAGTGGGGATCATAAAGAATTGCAAAAGCTATGAAAATTACATGCTGTCGCACATGTAATAATTTCTTACCCAGTGTATTCAGTGCTCTATTTTCTCCGTCTTAGTAAGTCCAAATAAAGTGGAATTTGTGTCCCTAATGACAAATAAGAACTTCAAAAGTTGAATTGGATATTCACATGTTATGCCGACTCTTCAAATGTTGAGGTGATTTTGTCGCCCGATTGCGCTGGAACGGAGGATTGGCTCTCAGAATGCAACATGACATGTGCCAGCTTTCAAAAAACTGTTCCGCCATTTTGAAACCTGTCATGAGTAAATACGGTTAACTGATGTTGCATTCTGGGAGTCAACCGTCCTTGGATAACAAACATGGCGATTCATGAAAACATTCATTCGATTTGGTAGGGATTTATCCATTATTTGCAGGTATGAAGCTTTGGATTCATTTATTGTGCTACTTTAGTGAACGGGAATTATTTTTCTACCGCTTGGGAGAGTTCGAGACACGAAACTTGGAAATAAGCTCATTGTGACAACTTGTGAACGTTGAGTTTTATTTTTGTCCCCCACTGTAGCAAGGCCTACTCGACTGGTGGAATGCACCTTTTAAAAATGTCCTTATACAAAATGGTACCTGCTTCCCCATGACAGATTTTGCACTTATTTTATAGCTGAGATCTTCATCTTTCTATTTCTACTTGATTGGTTCGAGTAAATTATCTATGGATGCAGTTATTTGACTTTTAATACGGCAAATATTTTTCATGAGATCCGGACGTGTGTCCAAATATCATTGTAATGATGACGTCACATTTCCGGAACCACGGGAGCACCATTCAGATTTGGACAGACAAGAGTCCGGTGATAAATTATCACTGTTTTGGCCTCTTATCAACGCAGCATTGCTTGAATAACGGTCATTGATGATAAAAAAGTTAAGAAATAACAAGATGCTTCGAATGAGGTATGATTTGTCTCATATTTTTCAGAAATGGCTCCATAATCGTCATTTTAAAATTTGAAATTTTCTGAGGTGTCTCATCTTGAGGAATATTTATTGAGCTACTGATCCTACTACAAAAGAATCTGGCCGGGATCTATGATAGTAGATCTATCTACTTCCTGTGAAAGCTATTTGGATTTTGATATAATAGCTTTCCCACGGAGCATTTGGACAGCTGAATGATAGTGACCTTTGAGATCGAATTAAGTCGATCCGCGGCTTACATTTGGTCTCTAACTGTGTCTTACATCAGTATCATCAATCTGTGTAAGTATTAGAGTGCTGAAATACTTCTTTTTCGATCAAGACTTGTAAATTATTCATCAAGTGAATGTTTTTTAGACCTGTTTCCAATATGGCAGTTTGCTAGATGCGAGATACGCAACGAAGGAAATGAATTTTGAGAATTAGTTAGGTACGGACAACCTCCGGAGATTTACGAAAATGTCCAAGCAGAAAACGCCATATTGGAATTTGGCAGTAAAAACATTCACTCCACAAACAAGAGACCAAAAGTAAGCCGCGTATCGACTTAATTCGATTTCAAAGGTCACTATTAATCAGCTGTTCACTTCCCCGTTTGAGAGCCATAAGTTTCAAAATCTAACATTGGCTCTCGAAGTGAGTAAGTTGATACGTTGAGACTGTCCTCTCAACTTTCACAGATCCGGAGCCAGATCCAGCCCCTATTGGTAGTAGGCTAAAAGGATAAATGAGAAGATGAAACACAAGCTAAAAATGCTACATCAAACAAATGACCACCCAAAAATATGACCCTCGTACTGACCTTTTATTTTTTCCATCTGTCAGACATTGATTGATCAATATTTACCCTGTTAGCTCTTCTTTATGTAATTAGTTTGAATGGTTGCATGATATCAATTATTGACGCTGTAAATCGAATTTTCCCGGGACATTTCTTTCAAATTTTCAGAGTGTAAAGATAATGGAGTGTTTCGGTGATTTCCGGCAATGTCCGATGTTGTTCTTCTCTCAAATTACATCACATTGCAACAAACAACCAATGAAAGTAAAGATCGTGTAGCCTAACAACAATTTAAGGTATTACATGTGATATTTATTGATAAACTGACTCCAAAATCAAGGAAATATAGATTTTCCGAAGATTTCATGTCTTGTCCTTGAGTATATTTATTGAGCCTAGACACAACTGAAGAAGAGGTAATCTGGCAGAGGTCCGTGTCAACTTTCATATGTCAATTTTTAATTCAGCCAACTTTGCCCCAGAACAACTTGAAAAATGCTAAGAACGGTGAAAAATACATGATTTTCAAAAAAATATATCAGTATCTGGCCATGGGGGGGGGGTTTGCTTGACCAGTAGTAAGTGCCAAGCTTAATCTTAAATGCATCTTGCGATGTATCAAGATCGCGATATACATCGATGTTTACTGTTGAGAATTGCCGCTGCATTTATGTACAATTATGGCACATCGTGACAATGCTAACTGCCGCTACTACAGGGTGGGCCAAAAAAAACAATACCCAACTTCAAATCAGGATAAAAAATATTTACATGTACATTCAATATGGTTCATTGACTTACATATCATTTTAAAGGTAATACATTTTCAAACAATTTGGTATATTACACTATGTCATATAATCAATAGTAAAGGTATATTATACTTATATGGGAGACCGGGTTGCTATTTAGCGTTTCTAGCTTTTAGGGAGAAAATAGTAAATCTGCGGGATTATGATTGTTAATTTTCTATTTATAGAATATCATTTTGTTAGGTGAATACATGCTTTTACATTTGCATCATTGTGTGACTAAACTTATTGTTTATGAATTTCAGTGTTGTTTGATAGCATTTACACTTTATAACAATTTTAACAATTGCTCAATATGCCCTCCCCCTCTATGTCAACAATAAGCTTCAAGCGGTAGCGCCATCTATCAATAGCCTTATTGACAGATTTCTGTTGCAATTCATTTCAGCACTTTGAGATTCTGTGTTTCACCTCATCAATACTGTTTATTGGATGCTTGTGATTGTACCATTTCCCTGAGATGACTCCATGTATGGTAATCCACCACATTAGCATCGGGGCTGTTGGGTGACTGAAGCATCTAGATCAATCAAATTGACACCTTGTTCGCAAAGGAATGCTAATGTCTCCTTTGTTCTATGGTACGAGGCAAGCAATGTCTTGTTGAAAAATAAAATCCTCACCACATATACGTTTTATGTCTTTTAACAGACCCCTTTTGAGTACAGAAATACATGATATAGCTTAGCTTATGAAGTAAACAGAAAGTGTTTTTGGGCTTCATACTTGATCTTCTCTACAGGCCCAACTTGGGTCTGTGGCTATATTCAATGTTCCGAAAAATCTGTTTTTTGTATGGCGAGTATTAGAGAGATTAAGCTATTGATATACCAGTTCAGGGTGCCTATAGAGTTCATGATAGCTGAGAAAGAGATGGAGGGGGGGGGGAGATTTGTATCAGCTAGGATCAATGAGGGGAGGATTTATTGACAAAAGTTGTGCATCATTTGTTTTCCTTAACAGTTTACTAGATACAGGTGTGATTCTCCTCCTATGAACAAAGAGACACAACAGGTGGATTGTAGAGAAGATGGGAGAGTTGCAGGTATGGAACATTATTATTGACCTTGGATTATAACATGTTGGCAGTACACTGAATTTATCTCATATTACCTATTTGTTTCATAGTTCAAAGGAAATATAAAGTATCATGCTGCCTTGTGCCTTAATTTCTACAACAAATGAAAATTCCATCATTTTAGAAAATTGGCTCTTTTATGTCACCACCACATAATTATGTCACCACCACCACCACCACCACCACCACATATTTTACTTGAATCAGGAATGATGGAGGCATCTTCGCACCAAAACTGTAATTTTTGGAATAGATGCATTACTTGGAATTAATCTCATGCTGTTCGAAATATTCAATAGTTCATTGATTATCACAAAACCAATATGGCATAACTTTGAAAATATGTATTCTTGAATCATGAGTGAGTGATCTTGAACCAAAACTGTATCTAAACCTGTTTGATAAAATGAGGACCACTAAAAGTACTACTATATGTCATTATGTATCATTTAATCTTGTGAAGCCCAAATTTGCTCTATGGCTAAGTGATAAATATTATTTTGTTTAAACCCGTTTTAGAGTAATTTGATCAACAGTGAATCATTTACTTTCAAATAATTTATTCTTGAGTGTCAATATTCTTTCAACGTCATAAAGTTGTCGAAACTATGAAGTATAGGCTATTTTGGGGTTTCTGTCAAGTATCTTGTTACAAATGTGAAGTTTTGCTCCATGTCACGTAATAAACCTCATATTTTCAAAACAACCAATCTTTGCTATTGAAGCACCATTTGCAACAGTCAGCTCTTTACTAGGATTTTACAAGTGACATCATATCTTTTCTGAATTCTTCATCTTAAGTACATGGTAACAGTAACAAAAAAAATATTGAAATATGAAATATGATTAAATATTGCTGCACCCTTCCTCTACTCTCCCCCTTCTTGATGTGTCACTAATATTCATGATATTTTCAGTAAAATGTTACCCAGTAGAAGGACTGATATGTGAGGGAGATGAAACAAATGGAAGCAATATAACATTCACAAAATATGAGCAATGTAAATACAGGTAAATAAAAAACAATATTTATTTTATTATTCCAATTTATTCTATTATACATATACAAAATACAGAAATATGCCTCAAGATTTGAATAAATAACCCAAATATACAAGGTAGTCAAAAACGGAAACCGTGCCGCTATTTTCTTCATATCTTTGCCATTCTAGGAAATTACTCAATTTCCTACCAGCCTAACCTTTTATGACCATCAAACTCACACTTTGAACAACATTAAGAAATTATAAGCTGGTAGGAAATTGAATGATGTACAGATGTCATAAATCAGGGAGTAATTTCCGAGAATGACAAAGATATGAAGAAATTGCAGTTTCCTTTTAGACCACCCTGTATATGTTATTCCCTGTTGTGTTATGTACAATGATGTTGAAAGAGCAATTGTCACAATTGAGTATGTTGCACTACACCTTGCAATACTGTGGATACACTTAATTTGGCGGATTGGCGGATTTAAAAAATCCGCCAAATTAAAAATCTGTCAAATTTCAGTTTGGAATTTCAGTCAGTACTGTATAGCCACCATAGGCTTAGGCTATAAATCAAACATACTTTTCCTTACATGTTATGCAAGTTTGAATATACATCTTTTGAGTAATAACTACATGTACCTTATATTACTGTAGATATTAATGATAAATATGATACTGGAGCATTCTTATTAATACATGTATATTCAAGCTTTTATTTGTACATATGCATGAATACAGTTATTAATTCACATGATAATTCAAAAGCATTGTGGCATACATTAATTGCAGTATTTACAGAAATGGAACAGAAACTCCAGAAAAGCTCATCTCACCTTACCGCTTTCAGTGGCTAATTTGTGGTTAATCCTGTTATAAGTTGAAATAAAGTTTTTTCCTGGAGTTATGAAACAATTATTATATCTAATATAGTTTTGCTTCAAGACCCTGGACCGCTTTTTATCTGCTTTAACAACAGGTTGTAAAGTAGATAGGGGAGGGGAGTCCAGGGTCTTGAAACAAGACAACAGTATCAGTTATCTCCCAAGCATTGAAGCAAATGGGTGCAGCACCCACCTCAGATTTTGAAAACAGGCTTGCACCCACCTGAAAATCCATTTGCACCCACTTAAACATTAGAAAAATCATGATTAATTGGCACATTTTGACAATTTGTAGTTTGAATTGTGAAAATGAGAATTTTGCACCCACCTGAGAAAAAATCCTGGGGAGATCACTGAGTATAGTACTTAATAATCAGATGTTTAGCTGATTTTTTATATAATAATAGGTAACTCTGATCACTGACCCAGTTGTTAAATTGTTGGAGTTTCCAGTCTATTTTGCAGGTCCATTGCATTATAAGCAATACAAAAGGCAAGCTGTGAGGTAGTTGGTGTGAGGCAATATTTAGTCTCTCCTCATCTAATTGAATTTGCCTCGCCTACTTTAAGATCTTGACAAAGCCCCTGAATACATAGTTACAAAAAATCATATATTGATATTGTACATCATATTATAGAAATCAGTCTCCCTTTAGTAAAGTAATTCACTCTCAAAAGTACTTCTATTCTCACCATTAACTCCATCCATTATCATTATACTATTTTGTCCATTGCTAGCATTATCTATAACATATTCCCCAATTCCAAAAGTCATCTCATCTATACCAGCATCCTCTGGATGTCTTTTAGCAATAAATGTACCATTTGTTTTCCAAGTTGCATGTGTATTATATGATCTCAAGCTTGTTTTCCTGTTGCGTGATGGAGCTGCATTGGAGTCCTTATTTGACCATTTGACAGCGCTGAGTTTACCTGTTAGAGTTTTGTCCTGACGTCCAAACATTGAGCCTCCAATACTATCTCCTGTGTATCTGCTTAATGGTCTTGAAGTACTAGAGAACTCTGATGAGATATCCATCTGGTTCACGTACGTTGGCATAGGGGTTCGATGTGGAGGTACGGGTGGTGGGGGAGGTGGAGCACGCTTGTTATGACCATGTGCTCGGAATTGTGATAATTCTTCAAAATCAGGTTCGGTTGAAATGGCCGTCACCGTGTCATCATCATTGTCTATTTCAGGTTTGGAGTTAGGAAGATAGCGATGTGGCAGATAATTAGATTTTCCAGGAGGGACAAAGTTATCTGAGGGGTTTGAAGGCTGAATTATGGGTGGGGTATTTACATAGGCAATTTGATTTCTCGAGGGAAAGGAATTCTGTGGTATGTTAACATACAGAGGTTGTTGAACTCTAGCGAATGGTACTACGTTTGGCGTGATATTGTAAAGTAATCGATCTCTTTCTCCCAAGGTGGTTGGAGCTTCACTTGATGTATTAACATAGAGTTGAGCATCTCTAGGGATACCTGATGCAGTCACTGGGGATAGCACCTCATTATTATATCTATACCCATCCATTTTCCCACCATCTACATAATCTTTGTGTTTCTTTTTCTTTCTGGGTTTCGGTATTGGAGTTGGATCATCGTCAGTCTCATTCCAGTATTTCCTTTCCAGTTGTTTTGTTTGTTTCATTCTCGTGTGTTGCTTTGCTATTCCAACCTGGCTGTTGTTGTTCATATCTGATCCCATTTGTGACTCACTTGGAGCCAGTTGTGCCCTGGGGATACCAAACTCTACAAATGTCTCTGCCATTAAAGTGGGCTTCAACTTTCTTCCCTCGAGGTACTCCTCGGTGGCTTGATCCAGGACAAAATGACACATATTTTTATCAGCACGAAAAAATGGCACTGCACCTTTATCAATCCGTTTCTTCAGTCTCGGGTTGTTGATCATTTCAATCAAACCTTTGTTCATCTTCATTCTGAAGTTTGTCCACTTGTCGAAATATTTCTCTTTCGTGGTTGGATCTAATTTACGTGTCTTTTGAGATTGTTGATCTCTGAGCGGCATTGCCATAGATCTGTCATATCCTCTTGGAAATGATTGAACATTATGAGTTGCTGTATTAGATGATGCCATGCTGAAATTTAAAAAAAACAATTTTACTAAAGACTATGAAATAGGAAATGTATGCAATTATAATCACCTTTTAAATATTTGTGAGTGCATTTATTTAAGAACAACTAGTTGTGCTAAGGACTATTTTCACTACTTATGTCATACCAATTCTAATAGTTTATGTAATATAATTTGAAGAGATAATAAGGAAAAACACTGTTCATTTGTATTTATACAATGTTATACAGTTAAACCTGTTCAAAACCTGTTAAACCTGGATGACTACTTTGTCATAAACACCTTTGTACAAACAAGGATCAGTTAAATATTTTTCAATTGATTCACATGTTAATGGATTCTCTGTTAAGGAACCTGAACATTTTCAGCCAGTACAAAGTATGTTCCATGCAGGCAGGTTTTACTGTAGTAACAGTAATGTGTTATATAATTCAGTTTTGAATTGAAATGCATCAAATATAAATGTTTCAAACAAATAAGATATTTTTTTAAGGATAACACTATGGAAAAGCTAATGGCACAATTGCCAAAATATTGTACTAATATGTCCCATAATGTCAAACCTTTCTTTGTCTGTGTTCTATCATGAAATGTACCAGGAGTCGCTTATGTATTGAAAAATGGCCCTTTTACTTTCAACTTATAATTTGAAATCATCCTGCTCTTTTGAAATTCCACTTGGAATATGATCAAAAGTAATTATGATTTGGTTATAATTTGGCATAATATCTTGCGAGGTACACAATCTTAAAGTAATCATTGTATGTACGATATATGATAAAACCAGTTATAAATCATGAAAAACATTAATAACACAAACATAAGTTTAAACTTGATAAGGATTTCAAGCATGTCATGACTTTTAAGACACATTTTTTCTCATGAATGTTTTAACTTAATCTGTTCCATCAGCCATTTATATAAAACCTTCTAGAAGTTCAATATGATTTCATGTCCAGTAGTATTTAAGTTGTTTTCACTTGGATCTGAGTGGTTTGCTCAAGCTTGAAATTCTTTTTTCGTTCAGCCTAAAAATGAACCTTCCAAAAAAGGCCTCCTGTTTAGAAAATATGGCTGAAGTTTTAAAAAAGTAATGCTCAATTTTTCCTCCGCTTTGACTTGAAAAACCCTTTGCCCATCCCCTTTTTAATTCCAAGTCGCACCTAGTTTGAGGCTATTTTCTGTCAGTGTCAACATGATAAGTATCAACATCATGTTGACATTTCCCTTAGCATTTTATGGTCATATATATCCCCTGGTCTATTAAAGATATGCTTGCTATTCTCCATTGCTATCACTATCAGGTCAACTTTTATGTGCATCTTTTAAACCAAATGAAATGTTCTGCTCTGTTACTTTTAAACATACATTTCATCTCTTTGAATGAGTGTTAAAAATATCAGGAGATACGAAAACATAAACATAGTGCAACACCCATTTTACCTCCAACTGTTAGCTATGTAACTGAAATTGATGTGTTTAACAAGGACTATTGTTGCTGATAATTTGTTCATGTAATAGTTAAAGAAAATGCATAAAGAAGGCATAATTTGAAAGAACCAAAATGAGACTACTGTATTAATAGGTAGCAGTGGCAGATCCCGAAATTAACAAGGGGGCCAACAAATTCCGCGAGTTTAATTGGGCCCCTATAACAGAAAATTGGGCCCTAATTTTGATAAATTAAGGCCCATTTTTGATATATTGGCCAAAAAAGGCCTACAAAGGCTAAATGCTCCAAAAGGCCCATTTTTTGAGGCCCTATAAATATTTTTGGGCCCTAAAACTAAATTTTTTTTCTGGGCCCACTAAAGTATTGTGCCCCATGCCTCTCCCCCAGATCTGCCACTGTGTAGGGTAATTAATTATAGTTACAAACAATTCTTCAAACATTCATCCTCTTTCTTTTTAACTTTCTTCTTAGAAATGTAAACAGTTGAATTTGGTTTCAGTTTTTTAAACTTAATTGTAAACAATGTTTAAACATATAATATAACTAAAAAACCTACACTCCATATTAAACAATTTGCAACAGGAAGTTCCATTTTGACTACTTGTGAAGTCTAGCTGTTAATATTTGGCAGTTGTAACAAAACCATTAACACCCCGACATTTGAACTCGGAATCCTACAAATACTCGGACTTCAGCAAACATGAGGTTTGGGCAAATTGGGTTCAATTCTTATGCCGGGCATAAGAACAGATCTTCTCTTATGCCGGGCATAAGAACAGATCTTCTCTTATGCCGGGCATAAGAACAGATCTTCTCTTATGCCGGGCATAATAACAGATCTTCTCTTATGCCGGGCATAAGAACAGATCTTCTCTTATGTCGGGCATAAGAACAGATCTTCTGTTATGCCCGGCATAAGAACAGATCTACTCTTATGCCCGGCATAAGAATTGAACCTAATTTGCCCAAACCTCATGTTTGCTGAAGTCCGAGTATTTGTAGGATTCCGAGTTCAAATGTCGGGGTGTTCATTGTTTAAAATGTCCATGCTATGTAATTGAGGGATAAAACCAAGATTTAAATAGATACATTTAAATAGGCAATTATATGTTGTCCAATTGGTCATTTTCATGTTTTAGAGGGAGTGTACAATGAGGATTAGTCTAATTTTGTCTTAAAAAATTTATTACATTGGCAACAATATTCATTCATGAACAATATACAAATTAATCAAGTATTTCAGTTTTTCCTTGTAAAAAAAGAAATAGAAGCATACAGCTCGCAATTCAAAATAAAGTTTAGATTTTTAACTCATTTTGTTGCTCAGGTAATTCTATGTAACCCTCAATTAATTGCAACTCACCCTCTGTGTCTCCTGTTTGGGTCTTCTCTGGGTAGAGAAGACAATCCTTCGGGTCTCTCTGGTGGTCTATTCCCCCACACCATCTTGTTTATGCATTAGAAGCCTCTTACTTTAAGGTTCTTTTATATCATCTCAGTTAAAGTTACTTGAAACAAGTTTTATACAGTTAAATTGGATGTCTCATAAAAATAGCTGTTTGCCAAATAGTTTTACCTACATGGGGCTTCGCATATTGACAATTTTTTATGGTTAGTACAGTGTATAATGGCATCCTCGTTTTGTGTGTTGCGGTTGTTTCGCTTGGCCAGCCTCATGAAGTAATATATAGTAGATTTAAGCTCTATGCATTTATCTTCTTTTATATAGAGGCTATAAATAATGAAAATAATGTGGACAGGTTATATGAAGTTTATATGAAGGTCTGGCTGGCCTGTGTACAATAAACCAAGTTATATCATATTTGGATTCACTACAATTAAAGTTCAATGATTTGTATCAAATTAAATCCTCCTGTGTAATGTCGAAAAATAACAGTTTACATCCTGTCAAGTAACGGATATGATCTATTATTTATTATATCAGAAATCTCATGATTTTTAGATACTTAAACTTTAAAGGCTATAGCTTTATAAACATCAACAATAAGTATTACAGGAAGACTTAAAAATCTGTTTGTATTAACTAATTTACATTAATTATAAATTGTCTTGCTTGACAAGGTCAGCCTTTAAGATCCTTCTTAGATTTAGTTAAATTTGTTTATTTTAGAATTATCTTCTGTTGTTTTTTATGTCACCACCAAAAGTGGTGACATATTGTTATGGTCTCCGTTTTTTTGCGACGGCGGTTGGTGGTTGGCGTCCGGCGGTTGGTGGTTGGCGTCCGGCGGTTGGCGTCCGGCGTCTGTAACAATTTCTTACAACTTCCTATAACTTAACAAATACTGTTTAGACTGACTTCAATTTTTTGTCTAAATCATCTACATGTTCTCAGAAGTTCAAATCTGACTTTAGATTTGACATTTGACCTTCAATGACCTTCTCAAGGTCAAAAAGGTCTTTTTTCAACTTGCTTCACATTGACTAAATATTTTTTCAAAATCATCTACATGTTCTCAGAAATTCAAATCTGACTTTAGATTTGACATTTGACCTTCAAATCTGACTTTAGATTTGACATTTGACCTTCAATGACCTTCTCAAGGTCAAAAAAGGTCAAAAAGGTCTGTTTTCAACTTGCTTCAAATTGACTAAAAAAATTTTTCAAAATCATCTACGTGTTCTCAGAAATTCAAATCTGACTTAAGATTTGACTTAAGATTTGACATTTGACCTTCAATGACCTTCTCAAGGTCAAAAAAGGTCAAAAAGGTCTGTTTTCAACTTGCTTCAAATTGACTAAAAAAAATTTTCAAAATCATCTACGTGTTCTCAGAAATTCAAATCTGACTTTAGATTTGACTTAAGATTTGACATTTGACCTTCAATGACCTTCTCGAAGTCAAAAAAGGTCAAAAAGGTCTGTTTTCAACTTGCTTCAAATTGACTAAATTTTTTTTTTCAAAATCATCTACATGTTCTCAGAAATTCAAATCTGACTTTAGATTTGACATTTGACCTTCAATGACCTTCTCAAGGTCAAAAAAGGTCTGTTTTCAACTTGCTTCAAATTGACTAAATTTTTTTTTCAAAATCATCTACGTGTTCTCAGAAATTCAAATCTGACTTCAGATTTGACTTAAGATTTGACATTTGACCTTCAATGACCTTCTCAAGGTCAAATAAGGTCAAAAAGGTCTGTTTTCAACTTGCTTCAAATTGACTAAAAAAAAATTTCAAAATCATCTACGTGTTCTCAGAAATTCAAATCTGACTTTAGATTTGACTTAAGATTTGATATTTGACCTTCAATGACCTTCTCAAAGTCAAAAAAGGTCAAAAAGGTCTTTTTTCAACTTGCTTCAAATTGACTAAATTTTTTTTTCAAAATCATCTACATGTTCTCAGAAATTCAAATCTGACTTTAGATTTGACATTTGACCTTCAATGACCTTCTCAATGTCAAAAAAGGTCAAAAAGGTATTTTTTCATCTTGCTTCAAATTGACTAAATTTTTTTTCAAAATCATCTACATGTTCTCAGAAATTCAAATATGACTTTAGATTTGACATTTGACCTTCTCAAGGTCAAAAAAGGTCAAAAAGGTCTTTTTTCAACTTGCTTCAAATTGACTAATTTTTTTTTTCAAAATCATCTACATGTTCTCAGAAATTCAAATTTGACTTTACAAGTTCTCAGAAATTCAAATCTGACTTATATTAAGTTTGAACTCATAATATTGTGAGCAACTAGGTGGTGACATTTTGTCATGTTAATGCCTTGTTCCTCTATTTTGATAGTCTCCAACTTTTTTGTACCTAATGACAATCCATTACTTAAGTTCCAAATTGTCTTAAAATCGCTGGCATTGCTAGCTTACATGGGAAAAATTACAATTTAGTTGCTCAAAATTTTCAATAATTGGTGAAATCACAAAAAATTATAGCCTCATGTTAATTTTTTGTTTCAGCAATGGAAAATCATTTGAGACAGCCCTGCTTCTATCAGTATTTCTTGGAATGTTTGGAATAGATAGAATGTACCTTGGATATCCCGCTATAGGTTTGTATAGATATCTATAAGATTTATATGTTAATTTTGGCCATTGACTTTTAAATATTTCATAATTTCATCATTATTATCCTACCAAACATAGTTTGTGAGGGATATAGAAAAACCATTCACCCTTCTGTCTATTTGTCCTGCTGATAACTCCTATAGTCACACAGATTTGGCTCAAATTTTGTAGTCTGCAGGCCTGTCAACTGTCCCGCAATTTGCGTATTTGTCACGTATTTGCTGAAGAATCTGAAGTCACGCCAGTTTTTTTTGCGTGACAGAAAATGTCACGCAAATACGCATTTTACCTGTTAATTGTCAAGCAAAAATATTTCTGTAGAAAATTTTTCAAAATATGTTTACGATACGGTAAAAATACGAACGTCGGAAAAAAACCGAACGCAATTTGTTTGGATTTGTCACGCGAATCCTGTATATGTCACGCATGTTAAATGCGAAAAATTTGAGGTGATCAAAGTTTGGCAAAGGTGCTCAAACTTTGGCCAAAGGTGTTTAAAAGTTGGCCAAAGGTGTTCAAAATTTGGACAAAAGTGTTCAGATTTGGACTTAGGTGTCCAACATTTGTAAGTCACTCATATTAGGTGGTCCCAAGTTGACAGCCCTGAGTCTGATACTTCTGCTTGAGAAGTAATTTTCAAAATGGCCACTCAATTCAAAATGGCTACCATTTTTTGTAAAAAATATAGGCTTTGCTTGCTCATAAAAAATGTGCTCATATACCTGTTGTCCAATTTGTTTCAAATTGTATAGGCTGATACCTAAGGACATAGAATATCTGTCAAAGGGAGAATTTTGAAGATGGCTGCCAAATTTAAAATGGCCGCCATATTTTGAGAAATAATGTAATTTTTCATATCATAGATATAGTTGATCAGATTTGGTCATCAAAATGGTTGTCACATTTTTAGAAGAAATGTAATTCAAGATAACTCCCTATGTTCAAAGCAACCACAAATAGCAATGAAATATAAATTGAATTAGTGAAAATGAAAAAAATCGGGTGTAAGGGAATATAAAAAATATATCTAAAATTTGGAAAGGTTGATCATTATGATTCTGGTGCCACAGTTAACCTAACCATTATGGAACATGCACAAAAATTGACTAAATCGATTTTCAAGAAATAAAGCATGTTGGAAAGAGAATTCAATCTGTTAAATGAGTACTATCTACCCAACAGAGTAATAATGATTAATCATTTTCTACAGTTTGAGAAACAATGTGACTATAAATATTCAACAATTTTCATTTTTTTGGCTTAAACTTCCGATTGTCATAACTTTGCCCCTATACCCCAAAATCACTTTGATTTTTAAGCCAAAAAAGTGCCATTTATCCGTGGCTGAAGCTAGAAAAATTATAGAGGCACAATTTGCACAAATATTCAAAATGATGAGTGTTTTGTAGGCTAAAATGTAATTTGTTTAGGATCTGCTACTTCGTTTAGTTACTGTTTTTCAAGTTTCATTCCTTGTTTATCTTTGTCTTCTGATTGGCTGTAATTTGATATATCTTACCCAGGTATGTGTGAATTCTGATTGCACTGCATGCATCAACATGCAAATCAATGTGATTTGATTACATGTATGTTACTCTTGAGCTTCACTCCATTTTTGAACAAGTGAGACATATTTAATTGACAGTTTCAAAGCTTTTCCACTGTACATATACATGTACTCAATAATCAAGTAGACAATCCTGCCAAAATGCTTCATTTCTTACAAAATTATATGACATAACATTCATTGATTTTCTATTTCAGGACTTTTAAAGTTTTGCACATTGGGGTTTATGTTCCTTGGTCAGCTGGTAGATGTGATTCTGATTGCGACACAGGTAAGATTCTAAAAAGAGATTCTCGCGATGAGATCCATGGTTTAAGGTGAAAGTAGGTCATAGAAAAAGCATTTTATTCTCTTATTTACACCCATATTAAACTGAAGTATGCATGGCCATTAAACAGAATGGGTTTCATTACGAGAATGTTTGTCTATTGGATGTTCTTCAATATCAATAGATTTGCTGTAAATTATCACAAAGATTAGCAGTTTCTTTTCTCATTTATTTATAATATTCACCGGTGTTCAACTTACAGCATTTTTAGTTTATCACTCATGGTCACTAAAATGGGTAGGTATTATTGCAAGAACATCTGGTACAATATCAAAAAGTGCTCTAACCTAAAAACTTGCATCAGGGAAACATACAAAAATACTCCCTTTGGTGTTGGGGATATATTTCCCTTGGATTAAATCATTTCATTATCTTCATACTTGTAGGTGGTGACACCTGCTGATGGCTCAAGTTACGAGATAGACTACTATGGGGCTGGACTAGAGAGAGTTGGGATCAACAATGAGACCTACTTTAAGCCACAACAATGGGACTGAAGCCATGGAGATATAAGTGACTCTCATGAGATGTTGGTTGAAATAAAAATAAATCCTATGTGCACAATATTTATCTCAGACGAATTTCTAAGATCGAGGAAAATATTGCATAATATGGGAGTTTTCAATTCTGAATCAGCTAGCAATTTGTGAAGACATCTTGGGGTCAATGAGATAGCCATGATTGGGGACAATACACCCCCTCTGTCCTGAAATGGCCATCCTGAGTAGTCACATGACTGAAATTGTCCAATGAGATTAAGGGATTTGATAGAAGATGATATGAAAAGTGGTACTGACAGGTCTCTCTTAGCTGCCCTGGGATCCAATCCACTCCTTCAACAGGTTGAAGTGAACACTTTACAGCTATAATTGACACTAATAATTGACTGGACCTGATTTTATGATGAATCAATGTCATCAGTGTTTATTGAAGGAGAGCACTTTAGAGAACTAAAATGGACTAAGACACTGGTTTATTTAGAAGTTTTATATCTAGAGATGCAACAGAAAATAAGATGCAATATTTAAAATGTTTAATAATCTATTTTGGAAATAAATTTTTGAAAACAAAAATACAGTTTGGTAATATTTTATAGTGTCTGGAGTCACACACTCATTTATAAACAGGTAAAATGTAACTGGTTCCCTTCAAAAATTACCTATCTTCCCGCTTTTTATGTCACCACTACAAGTGGTGACATACTGTTATAGTATCCAAGTTTTTGTGTTAGCAGTTAGTGTTCGGTGGTTGATGTCCGGCATGTGTAAAAAATGGCAGGTGGTGACATTTTGCATGTAAATGCCTTGTTACTTCATGAAGCGGGATTTTACCAGAACTCCCATTAGCAGTCACATCTTATATTATGCGTAGAATGCAAAATATAAGCTGCTTAAGTTCATCATCTCCATCACTGACCATTTATACAAGAGTACCTCTTCAAAGATTTTTAAAGTGGTAATAAGCTCACAAAATAAGGATAATTCATTAAAATATTAAGTATATTATTAAAAAGATTGGTTGGGTTACATATGTCCTCGATAGATGCATGAACAAACATATTCATTTCAATTTGGACAAATATGCACATTAATTTTTATAAAAAAATTTAAATTGGTAGCCATTCATCAATGCTGTATAAGATGACCAACTTAAATCTTCATTGTAAACCATCTTGCAATGTTATTTTATGGCACTTTAATGAACTTCTTTTAAATTTCCAGAATAGTTGCCAATATCCATATACTTGTGAAAATGCCAAAATACATGTATAATGTACCAAATTACCTCAATTTAAAGTACAGTATATAGTGATTCTTAAGTGAAACATAATGTAAAATTTAACAATCATATGACCTGTGCACTGTCACCAATAGGAGAATTTGCTATTATGGATCAGACACAGAATAGTTCACAAAGGTTCAGCTTACTTTTTGTGATCAAGACACTTTTAATTCATATGTAATTTGGCTCTTTGATTTAGCACTCTCATTAATTTTTAACTGTAGTAACCAAACAATTCTAAAGACCGTTCATTAAGGTTTTATGTCTTGCTGCAGAATGCCTAGTTGCAAATACTTTGAAACAGTTATATAGACAATCCTTGATTTATTTCTACTTATGAGCCAAAAATACATTGGAGTTTTATTCAGCTGAACTGTTATAGCAGAATTAAATAGGGGTCCATTTATGAGAATAGCTCTAAACAAAAATCCAATTTATAAATTCACTGACATATATTCGTTATTTATTGATTTATTTTGGCCATAATCAGGCCAATCGATTTTAGTATATGAAAGTTATTGATGGCGTAAGCAAGGGTCATTAGGCCTTTTAAAAATATTCTTAAATAATTCTTTAAATTCGCCCTTTGTTGAAATCCTCTATAACTTCAAGTGATTTGCTTTAAAAACAGAAATCAGTAGAGCAGTACTACTACTAAAGGTGAAGGTTCAAAGTGATAACAATTATGGTTCTTCAACAGGACATATATCTGGATTTTCTTGGGTTTTGTTCAATTATGAATATACTAGGTGCAATTTCTGACTGAACATACAAAAAGTACCATAGAGTAAAAGTTTTGCCTGAGATTTATATTGGTGTACGTTTACAGAACTAGAGAATTACAGAATTAAATCAATATAATTTTTAATTCATTCCTGCAAACTTCTCATCACATACTGTAAGTCTCAGTCACATACAAATATATTTTTTCTCTGAATATGTGCATGTAGATATTACATGGAACAAAAGTTTTATGGGGTTACTCATAAGCCAAGGGAAAAGTAATAGTAAGCCGGTGTAAAAGGGTAGAAGGTCCCATTAATTTATGGTCCTACTCTCCATTGATTTATATGGTGACCTCTTTGTGTTCTTTCCCTTATTATCTTATACACAATCAGGGCCAGTAAGGGCCTTTAAAAGGGGGGACCATAATCCCTGGGGTACCATAATTTCTTTCACACCGTCTCTTCTATATACGCGGCTTACTATTACTTTACCCTTGGCCTATGGGGATACTGTCTGTCAAAAACACTCACAATTAATTACCAGTTATATTTGTTACATGTTTGGAAGATATAAAGGTGTTAATGAAAATTCTGATAGTATGGCAATTAGTCATATGGAGTGTGAGTGGGCGTGGCACATCAATAATCAACTGTCACATTCTGACACATTCCAAAAAAATCTTGGGGAAAATAGAATGAAAAAGAATTCATAGTATGCTATTGTACTCAGATCGATAAGATTATTTTACCATCTATACTCGTCGTGCTATCAACAATTATACTTTGGAATGGTTAATTAAAAAGTGAAAGAATGAAATTAAAATAGAATGTGTTTCAGTAGGATAGGAAGACAATGTGCTCAAATTAATTATATATTTCTTTATTCCAAAATAACCAAACATCCTGACTACATCCAAATCAAACAAAAGACAGGCAACAATTTATATGTGATTCCTCCAATCTCATATATTTTAGCAATTTTATATCGCTAAATTTATAATACACATTTTACGAGTACACAAGCGATTTCCTGATTTAGTAAAATCTAATAGGGGATTCCCCTAAAGTTGGATTTCCCCGAAGCCAAGATGGCAGATCCATGATGAGTTGGTAAGTTTTTTTAGGCGTTTTTTATCAAATAGGCCTACCTGACATTAGATTAAATTTGTTATTGGTAGGAAGTGGTGGTCCTTGTGGTTGGATCAGATATATTGAGAATTAACCTTCAAGGAAGTTGAATAAAACCCAGTTCTATTCCAGCAACAGAAAGAAACCGAAACGCCTAAATTTACCGTGGAAAAACCAGATTTTGTCACTCGTCGCTCAGTCTGTATGCAGTTTATATAAGCCAAACTCATGATCTATATTACAGACTAATGTTACGTGCCAGCGCCAAATTAGAACTGCATACTGACTGAGTGACTGTGACTCGTAGTGTGTCGCGAAACCCTTCCAATAATCACAAGTTCTCATTTTGTCAAACCTTAGAGGAGTTAGACCCTATCTGTTGCAAGACTTATGCCTGGCACAACCGTCACCATGTTATTAAGTGTTTTTAAGATTCGCGAGGATCCTACCATGACCTTGGTAGTCATGAAAGCCTGGTATAATCTAGCCTTTAATCGTGACTGGTAATGTTAGGTACAGCTGGAAAGTAACATTTTGGTAAAAAATTGCTATACCAGCACATGTTATTTTCTGGTACAAAATAAAGTATGAAGACATGTGTCAATTGCCTTGCTTTTTTCAGGAAAGTATCATTACACTGTCTTCTTTAAGAATATCTAGTAGGGGTTCAATGGGAACTCCAATTCTGATATTTCACAATTTCTTTTTTTCCAAATTTTCTTTCAAAGTTTCCAGATAACACAGGAGCTACCATTGACCTGTTTCCAGGTTTACTAAAAGTAGACAGTGTAATGATACTTTCCTGAAAAAAGCAAGGAAATACACACATGCCTTCATACTAAATTTTGTACCAGAAAATAACATGTGCAGGTATAGCAATTTTTTACCAAAATGTTACTTTCCAGCTGAACCTTAAAGCCTGATATGACCGTAACAATGGTTGCAAGGCCTATCATGACTGTGGTAATGTTAAAGCCTGATATGACCGTGACAATGGTTGCAAGGCCTGTCATGACTGTGGTAATGTTAAAGCACAATATGACTTCATGACAATGGTTTAAATTAAATGACATTTAGTAGCATGAGAATACTGTAATGAAAAATGTCATCGTTTGTCTACCTTAAATATGTAAATCTACACTACTACTACTTCGTTCAAAAACATGAATATTGTCAGGGCCATATGAGGCTTTAACATTACCACGGTCATGACAGGCCTTACAACCATTGCCACAGTCATATAAGGCTTTAACATTACCACGGTCCTGACAGGCCTTACAACCATTGCCACAGTCATATAAGGCTTTAACATTACCACGGTCATGACAGGCCTTACAACCATTGCCACAGTCATATAAGGCGTTAACATTACCACGGTCATGGCAGGCCTTGCAATATAATATAGCATTGTCACGGTCATATCAGGCTTTAATATTACCATAGTCAAGACAAGGAGACGGTTGTGCCAGGCAAGTCTTGTCTTGCAATAGATAGCATGTGCATTACAGATACATTATGTGTTCAAGCATGGTGCTTGTCTCCAGACTTACACAGTAAACTCAGTAATTTGGTAATAGTTTCGCTTAGTGAGATTTTGTACTCCTTTCAAATATTTCTAGAATTTGACATTCTTAGAAAAGACCCATTTTCATTTTAGTTTAGTCTAATAATAGTTTATTTATGTCAATATGTGTTATATTGTTTTACCAAAATATAACAGGTAAAATCCAAGTGTTAAAAAAACATCAGCCAACATTGGTTTAAGAGACACCATATAAATTTTCATAGATAATCAGTAGAAAATAGTAAGTTCAGTCAACTGAACTGAATTTCAAGTGTGTTGCAAAATATAATACATAGTCTATTGTAATAACAATCTTGCCTCTTTGGTTACTACTAACAAATACAGATTTTTGGACTTCATTTTGGATTTGGATTTGGTGAGAGAGAATGCTTATTGAACAACTTATCTACAAAAGAAAATCCAAGAAGATTCCACTTTGCAAAAGTTATATGAAAATTAAAGGCTTATGTTATGTATATGCTTATCTCATGTATATTTTAATCGACAATGTTTTTATTTTAAATTTTCAGGAACAAGATACAAATTCATATAAAGCTGTTGATGACTTCAAGCCTAGAGGATTCTAGTGGATGATTTAATCTATAAAGAGCCTTGGACAAAGCAATATGAATTTAGAAGGTACTGTACACTGCCCAGGGGGTTCACTGTATGTAAACCTTGACGGGGATCCTCGGCGCACATGGGGTACCTTTTTTTGACATTTGGTATGGCAATGGAGCCAAATTTTAGGATCTGGTATGAGAATGTCCCCAAAATTATGACTTTTGAGGTATGGCAATGGTTGGATTTTTCCACTTTCTGGTATGAGAATGGTCATGGAAAATATGTTACATCTCACTTGTGGTGTGGCATTGGTCTAGTAGTTACACAAACCCTTAATTTGAGGTTGTTTTGGATCGTTTTCCTCAAAGATCTGCCTTCTTGTTGGGGCTTTAGGCATTTTGAATGGCCTTAGTCTTATATCTGGATATTTGGTATGCATTGGTTAAGGAATAAATAATGATAGGCCATTCAATATGGTGAAATTCAGCACGAGTTGGACAGAATGTTGTACAAAGCACGAACCGAAGGTGAGTGCATTTGTACTAACATTCTGTCCAACGAGTGCTGAATTTCACCATATTGAATGGCCTATCATTATTTATTCCGATTCAAACATAAAAATTAGTAAAAGCCGTGTCTGTGGAACGGGCATGAAGGAAGAATACGCATGCTGTCAAGATTCTGAAGTCGGCCGGAAAAATTTTAGAATTTGTTTGGGCTGTTCTATTTTACTCCCCGTTTTAGATTTTATACGGTGTATGCAAACATGGGGTGTTGATAAAACAGGGAGTAAAAAAGAACAGCTATCCCCGGACAGAGCCCCAGATGTGCAGCTGAGATGTGACGTCACTCAAAACAATGCAAATTGCAGATTGAATAGAGTATGGTCGTGCATCTATGGAGAATTAGAGAACGTTCTATATTGGCTATGCTGCATTCTGATTGGTTGAGAAATTCGAATAGAGCACGGTCATGTTTGAATCCTATATTTGGTATGGCATTGGTCTTATAATTGGACATTTGGTATGGCTTTCCTGGGCGTTATTTGGCTGGTATGGGAACACATTGAAATTTGACAGATTGGTATGGAAATATATTGATACATGAGGGTTTAGCCTAGGACCCCCGCCAAACTTTGTATTCAGTGAACCCCCGGGATACACTGTAACATTTGCTACCTGTGGCAATGCATCATGTTGTATATAACATCTAACCTGAGGGGGTTTTACTTTATACACAGTTTGGTGGGGGTCCTTGGCTGAACCATCAGATATCAGCATGTACCAACACCAAACATAATTACTACACATACAATATTGCACATGCATGCATGATGCACCAAGTATAATACCACACCTACGGTACTATATACATAGGTGTCAAATGCAACAGCATGTGTTTCACTGATCAGGTCTAAAACTGCACGATCATCAGGTGTAACGATACCCATTTACATTCATGTATTTTATACACATATATACATTTAGCATATCACATGATATATTACATGGCATTGCAACAAACTAAAAAAGTATGTGCATTTGTGTTTGTTAATATTTTACTTTGTGCCCTTTGTTCAATCAATAACAGATCAATTGCTATTCACGTACAGACATATTTTAAATATGCATATAAATCACTTAGAAGTTCAATGGTCAAATTTAAGTACTTGTTGATTTATCATTCTAGATACTGAACACAGCGACCCGCCTGAATGGTTGAGAGTTGCTGCAAATCAATTGGGGAATAAAAAGAGAGATGTTGCAAGAGCATTGAACTTGCCCAATGCAACAATTGAGGATATAGAGCAAGACTGCCGTGGAAATGCTCAGGAATGCAGTTACAAACTTTTGGAAGCATGGTACAAGAACTGTTCTATTGATGATAAACTAAATGCCTTCAGGAGAGCCCTCTGCAAATGTGATCTAAAAGATCTCGCAAACCGTCTTTCGCCAAGACAGAGAATGCGTATGTATTGTATATTTGAATATGTTTTTGGTCATTTTTGGTTTTAAATCCATCTAAGTTAACAATAGTTTAGAAAGAGTCTTTTGGTACTGTACCCTATGGTATTATGTTTATGAACCTCTGGAATAATTGGCAGGGGCCTAAGGTGTTCCACTTATATAGGTTTTACTGCATTCACATGTGCTGACCAAATTATGAAAAACTAGACATGGACATTAGACTACAAATAGAAGTCAATGTTTGAAAATAGTATTGGAGTTTTATTCCAATAATCATGATAGATACTGAAATAGGACAGACTTAAATGAGATCTAAAAAGTTTATATTTTATTCGAAAACTATTTTTTATATAAAATTACAGCCTCAGTAAACGTTTAGCATAGTCAGTAAAAAATACATGTTATTTTTACCATTTTAACTCTTGATGACCCGGAGTGACGAGATATCTTGTCACCTCAAATGTGACCTTGAAACCCAGCGAGTGACCAGAAAAGCTGTCACAATTTTTTTCACTAAAATTGCTCTTATTTCAACAATTTTTTATCCAATTTACACAAAAAATGTTTTAAAATGTGTAGAAAAGATCTCTGTCATCTAATTTTACTAAAATGAGCATCATCTGTTGTATATGTATGATGTACATAGTCAAAAGCTGGCAAAAATGAAAAATTCTCTGGTTTCAACCAATTTTAGATCCTGGGATTCAAGAGGTTAAATCAACTTACTTTTCCTTACAGCATCAGGTTCCATAAAACCCATCTCTAACATTACCCCTAATGTAAAGGACTACAAGGATACACAGGACCTGAAACGATGCATGGAGCACATGGAACAGACAAAGTTTGTGGCTCTAACAGGTAGACGTACATTTTTCTGCCAGATATACGTATCTACTTATTGTATATTGCTCTCACATATGTATGCACAGTGTACAATAAAGCCAAAAATGTTTGGATTAGCAGGTGTTCACATTCAAGGTTTTTCAGCATGTAGGTCAATGAAAGGTAACAAAGGGATTGAGAAAAAAATGTTCTTATTGAGAAGTGTTCGGATTAGAGAGGTGTTCGAATATCAGTTTCACTGTATATAATCAGTAAAACCTGCATTATTAAATACAGGGCTACAAGTGTGACAGAACATTCACATTCAAAGAAAACTAAGGCCTGTTCTGGAAAAGTCAGTATCAAAGAACAATATCTTACAATGCTCTGATAACAGCTCATTTAACATTCATGTTAAACATATAAAACACATTTAGATGGATTAGAAAGGTGTTTTGATATACAGGTTTAAGGTTTTACTCTATTTTCATATTTTTATGTCAGGTCTGTCTGTATTATAATGAAGCCAAATTGTCATTTACATACAGTAGAACCTGTATATCTAAACACCTGGCTAATCCGAACACTTCCCAATCTGAACTTTTTTTCGGTCCCATTTTTTCCTCCCATTGACTCCCATGTTAAAAAACCTTGAAATGTGAACACCTCCCAATTTGAATAGTGAACAGTCATATTTGAAAAATTCACCTGTCTAATCTGAACACTTTTCATAAAATTTCTGATGTTTTATACAAAATTGCTCAAATTTTGTCATGATATCAAAACTTTGGGAAATAATCTTGAATGGTCTCATTCATAATGGGCCTTTCGTCTCATTCATAATGGGCCTTTCCAGCATGATTAGATTCATTTGGATCAAATTTTCAAATTTCTGGAATGCCATAAAGTTATGTGGTTAAAAGAACTATAAATATTTACCAAGAATGTGTTCAAATTTCTTCAGAATCCGGATTATTACGGATGCAAAAACCTCGAAATGTGAACACCTCCTAATCTGAATGCTTTTATCTGGTCCCAATGGCGTTCGGATTAGACAGGTTTTACTGTATATGGTAAATTTTCTTCAAAACTTTGGTGGTTTGCTAATTCATGTAATTCTGTTCTAGATATAGTTCATCAGTTTAAATATTTATGTAAAAAATGAATATTTTGAAGAGCATATCAACTTAAAATCACCAAATTGAATAAGTAGCTGACAATATTCTAATAAGGTTAAGTCTACCAAATTGAAATTAAATAGCTCTTAGTCAGTCCACATTTTAGTAGCCCTATATTATTGCATGATTTTGTTTTTGAATGAGTGATTTTATAATCTGAATTGTATTTCCAGGTTTAAGTGGAAGTGGAAAAACAGAAATAGCTAAAGCTTATTGGAATAGGAAAAAAGACCTGTATGACGTTGGCTGGTTAATTCCTAGTGAATCAGACCAAGAATTACGGAACTCGCTTCTGTTATTTCAAGAACGTTTGAAATCATTCACTGTTGATCCAAACCAGGATCTACCGGACATGTTATCGCAGGTCAATTCAGAGATCAAACGTGATGCTAATAGAAAGTTTTTATTGATCTTTGATGATGTTACAGACTCTACTCAATATGTGATCCAACAAGGCTTTCCACCTTCTGAGAACATCTCTGTTATCATAACGACTCAAACGTCACATCCGTATGCCATCAAGGAATCCATACAACCAATTAATGGCTTCACTGAGGATGAGGTATTGCAGTTTCTGGAAGAACTCCAAGATAGAAGAGAGATGAAGATAAAATTATGGGAGGAGATGAGTCACCTTCCTAGTGCCCTAGCCTGTGCCAAATTCGACATCAATAAACTGAAAAGGGACATTGATCATTATCTTAAAGGCATCAAGCATAAGCAGGTCAATATAATTAAATATTTATAATTCAATGTTATATTCATGTTTTTTTATTGTACCTAAAAAGGTATGATAATGTCATCAGCTTTGGGGGCGTTGGCAGCATCTTTACTTTCTTGTCATCATGATTCCAGGAAAACCACTGAACGGAATTGCTTCAAATTTTTAAACCTGTTACAGGGTAAGAAGTTCTAGAGCTAAATAACTTTTCGGTGGCCACCTTGATTTCTGGTGGTCAATTTGGAAGATTTTAGATAAATATTCAGTTGTCTTCACAATTTCAAGGAAAACCGCTTAACGAAACCACTTCAAATTTTTACACATGTTACATGGTAAGAAGTTAACTTTTCAGTTGCCATCTTGCTTTTTGGTGGCCATTTTGGAAGTTTTTCGATAAATATTGTCATCACGATTACAAGTAAACCACTTGATGGATTTACTTCAATTTTTTACACATGTTACATGGTAAGTTCTATGCTTGATTAACTTTTCAGAGGCCATCTTGCTTTAGGTACAATATTGTTTACCCTGTGCCTTGTTCCACTCCAGCATTCTTTTACTTTATAACAGTGAGCTCTTACATTGAAATAAGTGAGCTGGTCCCAAATGAGTGAATGAAAATATTCGTTCACCCTCCTGAAAATTTGAATTGAGAACTTCGCAACAACATCCAAGGGAGAAAACTACATTGTATTCAAATGAAGCATTGTCTTTCATATTTCTGCTGGATGTTCTAGCATGGACATTTTGAAATGAGGAATCTTTTGAAAGTTGCCCAAAATAATTTGGTGAGATACTAACTTACTAGAATGATGAATACAAATTATAACAAAAAAACAATATTTTGCAATGGTTGAATGTTGTTTATTTTACAAATATTTTAAATCAAAAAGTTTTGATCTCACGATATTCATGGTTACAAAATGTCTGGTAAATGTAAATATACACTAAAATCTCAACTTTACTTCTGTTTGGTTCATTGTAGGTGTATCGAATGATGGAAAGAAGAGACAGAGGCATACTTGGTAACAGCTATAAGAAAACACCTATTGAAGCCCATGTCCAGAATGTTCGAACAATGTTAGATGAACTGAAAGCTGATGGTTTGCCCAAACTCTGTATGGTATTCAAAGCGATGGCATTCTTTGACTCTAAAGCCATACCTGTCTTCATCTTGGAGGATATATTGAGGCTCGTTGATCCCGATGCAGATATGCCAGTTGAAAGTATGATAGATGAACTTCTTAACAAGATGATAAATCGTTCCTATGTGACCATATTCCTTGAGGATGGTGATATGAAACATCGCTTAGTGGACACCCATGATCTAGTACAGCTTGCAACACGCTTCGAAGTTCAAGAGACATCAGACCACCTAAAGTCCCTTGAGATCTTGATGAGAGTCCTACTATGCTACTTCGCCAAGGATACAAGATATATGTCATACTTCAAGATTAACACACTGCTGATGCCTCACGTGGAAATGGTGTTGGAGCATGTGCACAAGCTGGACCTTTCATTCGAGATGAAAATAATGGAGATTGCAATGTTCGACATACTGGGATATTCACACACTCAAAGTGGGTCAAGAGAGGTAGCAGAACAGAAGTTACAGACTGGTGTGGATCTGGTCTATAAGTCTCTGAACATGGAGGAGGCAGATGTGGATAGAGACATCTCAATCAAATTGAGACGTAGAAGTACAGGCATGCAATCAGAGATGCGGGTGGACGACAACCAAGTGACAGACCCAGATGAATTTGCTCATGAAAAGGCATTATTCATGTACGAGAAACTTGAAACTGTATGTGATAGAGTTAGTAACAAATTTGTGGCCAATACAGTCTTAAATGCAGATGATGTCGCTCAGATGAAACAGAAAATTTCGAAAGATAAGAAATTCCCAAAGCTTCTATCACAGGACAGAATTGATAGGAAAATCTATGATGAACTCGTGCAGTTGGGGTGTTGCGTACCAGAAGAAAAGATCAAGAGTATCTACCTTCCAGAGCTCTATGCATCAGTATTCTACACATATGGGCGTATGTACTTCTACAACAAGGATAAATACCAGAGAAATACAATGAATACCAACATGCTGATATCTGCAATACGTCTCTCTTCAGCCTTATGCAAGGTCATTGAGGAAAAAACTGGAGTTGTAGTGTTCCATAGCATTCTTACTAAGCGCAATGCTCTCTTCTACCTGTTATCAGAAAACAAAAATGAAATGGGCAAAGAAAAATCTTCTGAGGAAATGCTGAGAAATTTGTATCAGGGCCAAAGGGAATATGAAAATCTTAGTAAACTTACAGATAACAATGACTGGTACCAGCATGGCATCCTGAAAGTCACTAAGAATGACCGACACCATAAGTGTGTGTGCACAGAAAAGGTTGTTTTCATAAGTACTCGTATTTTGAAAATGGAGAAAGATCCCACTAAAAGGGAAGAGGTTATAAAGAAAGGTCTCGGAAAGATCAAGATTTTACAAGATGAAGTGGACCTTCAAGAGCAGGGTTCTGGGCCAGGACGTACACTTCACAGAGGATCTGACTTCTATGTCGTGAGTGCCGAGTTTTATGAAGCAGCTGGTGAAAAGTATATGCAGGAGGCACATGATAATTACAAGAAAGCCACTGGGAGGTTTAAGGTATTTTTTGTATTTCATATTTTTCAATTTATTTTAAGATTTTGTACATGGTAAGTATTTACACTGACATGAAAGAGACACCCCAGTCATGGGATGTATAGGTTCCATGTTATGAAATCTAAAATATCATATACATAAAGTTTGAACAGTTGGATTAAATGAAAACAAATAACAAAGCATGAAAATTATGATAATTGGAGTGGTGAGAAGCATAGCTTTAGTCATAATAGACCTAATTTTGCCAAAGCAAATCAAACTTAAACTTTTTTCATAGACGTTTGTTAGATGTTTGTTTGGTAACTGATTATTTGTTTGTTGTTAACGGATCTTTCTAGCATGGTGCACCATAGCATATGATTTTTGTAACAATGATTTCATTTCTGATGAACCCAATGAAGTACATGTAGTATGTGCCCAAGCCCAAAGCTAAAGTCAAGCCAAGACTTCATTTTGAGCAATGCATATATCTATCAGTAGAAGATATTCAACCCTCCCCATTTCTTTATAACTCATATCAATATTAGTGGAAATAAAAGTTGTCATTCCTGGAAGTCTGGTTGCAAATAACTACTTTATTCATGCCCTGAAGACTTGATCAATATCTCCTTTCCTTTGATCTTATCTACACAAATATAGAATTGTCCATCATCAGTAATGGCTGACTCATATTAGAACTCTATTTTTGTTCATGTTGCAGGAATTTAAAATTGGAGAATATTTAAGAAAACTATGCAGTTCAAATGTATTCATATTGCTCTATGCTGATTATAGGCCACAAACTGTAGCCAGTGGAAGAAATATGGGAAGGCATGCGAAGGCCAAATGAGAACAGCAAAAGCTCTGAATATGAAGGATGTCCTGAAAAAGGCGAAAGAAGAGGGTGACACTTACAATCTTAAAGCTCCGGCAGATGCACCATACAAACAAAACATTAGTACTCTAACTGCTGAACTTGAAGCGCAAATGAAATCACTGAGTATAGACTCTAGCGAACTTGACATGGAGTGATTTGTTAAATGAACATGTATATAAGATATAAATATATATGCAAAGTTTGACTGATATGTAAACAGTGATGGGTGCCTCGGTTTAACAGCTTAGTGAGCACCCTACAGTGTACATGTATACATACTCTGATTATATCTAATGCTACACTATAAATCTAATGTTACCAGTTAAGGTACAGCTGGAAAGTAACATTTTGGTAAAAAATTGCTATACCTGCACATGTTATTTTCTGGTACTAAATAAAGTATGAAGGCATGTGTCAATTTCCTTGCTTTTTTCAGGAAAGTATCATTACATTGTCTTCTTTTAGAATATCTGGTAGGAGTTCAATGGGAACTCCAGGAAATTCTGATATTTCACACTTTCTATTTTTCCAAATTTTCTTTCAAAGTGTCCAGACAACACAGAAGCTTCCATTGAACTGTTTCCAGATATTCTAAAAGTAAACAGTGTAATGATACTTTCCTGAAAAAAGCAAGGAAATACACACATGCCTTCATACTTAATTTTGTACCAGAAAATAACATGTGCAGGTATAGCAATTTTTTACCAAAATGTTACTTTCCAGCTGAACCTTAAGTAAAATATCATGAACAGTTTTACTGTGTCACCACCACAAATGGTGACATATTGTTATAGCCTAAAACTTTTCTGGAAAGGGTTTGTGGTTTGGTTTAAGGAGGTTGGTCGGAGGTCTGTGTCTGTAACAAATGGCAGTTGGTGACATTTTGCATGTTAAGTTTACACTCTTCAAAAGTTTTGTCGAGCAATGTGTGTATATTTAGAAATATATAAGCACAAGTGCCAACGGGAAAAAAGGGTAGGGTGCTTCCTCTGGTGTGTCTGAGCGTTAACATCAGCTGCCTCTAGTCATATCCACTAACAAAACAACATTTTTGGGGTTGCCGAGTTGGCCGAGAGGGCTTGAGCACCAGCACGTTTAGGCTAGGCGATTGGGGCTGTAACCACGAGGTTGCAAGTACGAGACGCGTGTGCTCCTTGCGTTTATTCATTTTTGTATTACTGACTAATTACTTGTAATTAAAGCCCATGATTTTCCAAACTTTAGAAAGGGGATGTCCTGTACAGAATATGAGAGAACATAATCTGTCCTCGAGCAAGATTTTTTAATAAAATCAATTTCAGAAAGCAAATTGAATGTTCAGATATGTTTATCACTATGTATCATAAATCATATGTTTCAACTAGGAGCCAAGACTGTCCAGTCATGGAACTCATTAATTCAGTAGACTGTATGAATTAACACATAAATACTGGCTTTGTATAAAAAACCTCCTACCTCATACCCACCTACCCACGTACGTGGGACATGATACAGTCTTTGAAGGGTTCAATTTTAAAGATCTTAGTTTATTAAATCTTAGTTTATGATGTATTATAGATGCATTTGTAACGACCCTTGATAGCAAGTTGCTACTACATCCAAGCTGGGTTCGATTCCCACTCGGGGCATCGAATTTAGGACACTTTCTCTCATGTCTTTATCTGGCTTGTTGGACCTATGCTCGCGGTCGTTAGTTATTTATTCCCCTGGGGCGCCCTCGGGTCATTTATTTATGAATCTGTTGAGTCATAAAATAAAGCTGGAAATGTGGAAATGTTAATAATTTGAGCTATTTTGAGATTTAATAATCTTTAAAATTGAACCCTTCAATAACTGTGTCATGTTCAGTGTAGATGGTCATGAGGTAGGTTTTTTTATACAAAGTAAAAGTACTAAGAGACATAAATTACATTTTCAAAAATCTTTCAAATCAAATCAGAAAGTATTAATACTAGATGCACAACATTCAGGTTATCATATTTTGCTAGAGAAATTGAATTTGTCATATTCAAAATCTAGATTTCAATCTAATCAGTTTTACTGAGTTATTTCATCAATATGTGTGGAGAATGTAGTTAAATGCTTGAAATAAAAAACAATGAGCAAAATACATATATTTTCCTTGCATTATTTTTGTGGCAATTGGTACAATTATCAACAACACATAAACAATTTGTCACCACCAGGTTGAAATTGTTAGTGTAAAAACACCAACACCTAAAGTCAGCCACAAAAAAATGGCGGCTCTAACATTATTTTATCACTTGATGGTGACATTAACACCCTTGGTATATGTAGCTACCGATAAAGTCCTTGAGGGAAAAAGTGTTACTTTGTTAAAGATCTATAGAAAATGTTACAGCTTCTGAACACTCCAATGTATCATACGGTCGTGTAGATGTAAAAGACATGGAAAAGCAGATCAGTTTATATTTACAGGATATAACTATAACATATTCCCATTACCCATATGCAAAATTGTACTGATCCTGTAACTGGGTGCTCTGGAAACTCATTCAGATGGGTTAAAGTTCGCATTTTACTTAAATTTTATATAATAATGAATTTTAGAAATGTCACTCAAAGGCAATTATAACAGATTATTGATTCATAGTACTGACTTAAAAATCTTTCTGGGTCCCTTGTTGATTATATTAGAAAAATATTTAGCTTGTACAGCTTTTACATGAAATGTACTAATGCCCCATTGCTATTTATTGTATACATGCACCAGCGGATCTAGACGGGGCGTGCCCCCCCCCCCCCCCCTAAAAAAGTCGGAAAATTCGTCTTTTTCCTTAATCGCTTTTTACAAAATTTGACTCTTCGGTCACAGTTATTATCACACGCCCCCCCCCCCCCCTAACACAAAATCCTGGATCCGCCCGTGCACATGTGTGTATGTATGTTGTTCACTCACCCTTTTGAAAATAATGGGGAGTCAAAGGCACAGTGTCAAATCATTTTATTTAACAATATCTTTCACTGGAAATGTATGATACGGTAATGGTCATGTTCCAAAATCCCAGTAACCATCCCAAGCGGTGGAAGATATCATTGAATTGTGGCACCTACGCACAATATATGAAGAATTGATCGACATGTAATCTAGAGTTTCCATGTCATATACGCTTGGTTTAGTTCAAATATTAACGCAATACGTCAACTATAAATTAGTTTAATTCCTTGAAAACTAAAAAATAACGAAATCGACACTTCCCGTCCATCTTGAATGCGAAGGTGACTGCCCTTAGCCTTCCCTTGATACTGACAAGTGAGTTAGTATATCGTCCCCGGGGTATCTTCCAACAGTGGACCAGTGCCTTAATTTTTAGGAGGCCCCTTTGAATATACTGTGCTCAAAAATCAATACTATCACACTGGAACACCCTCACAACGGTTAAGTCAGATACCGTTGTCACAAATGGCGGACGCAACCGGCGCTTCAACTCTCTTCAATCACTTGGTTCTCATTCCATAAAACCTCGTCGCTAATTGTGTGCATGTATTAAGCTCTTGTGATGGTGTATCATATGAAATCCCAATTTCAATGAAATGTGGTTGTGAATCGCCACAATACGCCGTCTCCCATATATCGTCAATGACAACGGAATCTAAATTTGAAATAATCAACAGAGACAAAGGCACATGGTAAGATGTGACAACGGACTGTGGTGGATGTATTGCAGTAAGACATAGGAGAAATAACAACGTGAACAAGACCCTTTGTCTTGAACACGAATCTGTGGCCACCATTTGTGACAACGATATCTGACTTTACCGTAGTTGTCAGGCTGTTCCGGTGTGACTAAATTAACATTTTCATGTACTCTTCGAAATAACACACTGAACATCAATATTAATGGACTTATGTTTATTGCAAATCAAAGATGGAAAATCGAAAATACAGCTAACTGTAAAAAAGTTTGAAGTTAAGTCATATTCTTTTCTTTCACTTCATACATGTGCATCACTAAACGCGGTTAACAGGCTGACACGTCTTTCTTGCAATGTTATTGATGTTTTCTTCCAGTTCATCAAATGACGTAAGGTCAATCCTCATCTCTTTGTCCGGTTGTATCTTTGAAAACTCCTCTTCACGCAATTTCTCTCTTTGTTTCTCAGACATTTCCTTTTCTTCTTCTGGACTATTTGGCAAAGTAACCAGAATTAAAGCACATATTTTGCGTATGTTATTAGCTTCTCGAATAGTCTCAGATTTCTTGATTTGAGGATGAGTATATCCATCAGTCATCAACAATACAGCACACTAAAATCAGATAATTACTGTATTTATCTGATATTTGAAGATGGATAACCCCTTTAATCCTGCCGTTAAGTACTCATTACTCAAGCAATAGCTCAGTATCGGCAGTAAGGCTGACGCTGGAAATTTTCAGATATTGAATTCTTAAAAGATCAGGTATGGTATTGAGTATGATTTTAAAAAAGAAGAAAATGTATTCACGGTGGGAAAATAGTCATGACCAAAGATACATAGAAAATAAAATACTTCTAATCAACAAATTAAAGTCTTGGAACGTGGGGACAAATTGTAGAATAATGATGTGCTTGTTAAGATTGATAGTCAATAAAGTTTTTTTAACTAATGTTGCAACTAAAACTAATGAACTGTTGAAGTTTAGAGGTTGAACGAGACTTTTCAAAAACAAAAAATCTACAAAAAACTGTACATCACGTATATCTGCGCCTTTATTACGTCTTCCATTTTCTTCAGTCAAATGAACCTCTCTTGCATGACGAAGAGCTTCAAATGTGTGGGTAGCACATGGTTTAGCATCAAGTGGCATTTCATCAATTGCCTTTCGTACCTGTTATATGAATAAACGATGTCATTCATAAATCAGTGTAAAAAGTCATTAAACATTTTGCTTGCGTTTTAAAACATTGATATTATCTATATGATCACAAAGATTCACTAACCATCCTCGCACTATTGTAGGTGTTGAAGTAGAGAAAGTCTCTGACAATACTGCCATATACAGAAGCTGCAATTTGGGTGAATGCTGGTCCAATAGGAAAGTTGGAAGCTACAGGAAACATCTATTACACAGACCAAGTCGATTCCACAGACAGTTGTCGAAGTCTCGGCTAAGGATTAGAATATAAACATTATTCATGATTGAAGAAGTTGTTCACTGGCATAAGAAGGTTCTATGCCGTTCTGTTCATGATATATATTGATACCAAAGAATCTGTCAATATGCATTTCAAAAGACTTTTAAATTGAAGTCACTGGTCCCATCTGGTTATAAAGACATTTGCGTTGTTCATTCTCCAGTTAATTGGTTGCTTAAGTGAGGGAATTCTCACTTGTTTGGTGGAGCTGTTGGGTATATTTGCTCTTGACTGACTAGCTTTTCAGAAACCAGATGAAACGGCTGAAATATGTGGATACAAATCAACGTCACGTGTTTGTTGGAGAAAATGATGAAAATAAACATGATAAATAAGCTTCAATATTTTCCCCAACGGAAGTTCATCCATTTTGTTATAAAGACGTCTTTATAACCAGATGGGGACCAGTGAATGTTTTATTGTTATCCAGCTTACCCACTCCTCTTTCTGACAGAGTTGATAAACATTTATTCGATGGCTTCACACATGGGAAGCTATTCGTTCTGCCCTCTTCGTTAAACCGATCCTCTAATACGCCCAACTTGTCCTGACACACTTTTCGTTTCCATTCATTACCCAAACATTCATAGTAAACGCATTCATCAATTTCATTTGGTTTACCAGGGACTTCAGCTACTTTGTATCGGCCTTCGGATATCCTGCACCCTTAATTAAGGAAAACACACGATATGAAAGGCAGTTTGAAAGGAAGTGTAAGAGGAAACATTCAATGAAAGATAAAACCCATATTGATTTGGACTATATTAATAGATCAATAATTAATAAATAAGGGTTATGTACTGGGAGGTTTTGGATATGGGGTTTATCCAGAGGGAGATATGCATATCTACCTGAGGGACCGTACATTCGTACTAGGCTTGATCAAAAAGTTCTTTATCCTATACCAAGTAGAGTTTTCAGGGGCATATGGCCATTTCAATAGTACAAGGTGTAAAAATAAACAAATCGTTCATATGCAAAGTCATTTTATTGCATTTCCACTTTTATTGGGAAGCGGGAAGATATGCACCGAAGCGGGGGATATGGCGGGAGATATGGAGGTTCTGGATATGGAAACCTCAAAATCCGGATACGGGATATATCTTACCAACTTAATTATCTCCCTAAAACTCTACTTGGCATAGGATAAAAATGCATACGTACTAGGCTTGATCAAAAAGTTCTCATAATATCTTTCTAATTTCTTTATTTTTCAATATATTCTGGCATTTTCAAAGAATATGCAGCAGAGAATGTCTTATTAATTCAGCAAAAATAGAATTTTTGAATAATATCAAACAACGATGGGGAAAAGAACCATATTTGGATTTAATAAAGAACGCTGAACATAGGAAATCTATGACGCGATTAAGAATAAGTGCACACAATTTAGAAATAGAGCGAGGAAGATATATAAGACCAATAATTCCGAGAGATCAAAGAAAATGCAAATTATGTAAAATCAACACTGGTACGGAAACTCATTTTATTATTGAATGCCAAAAATTGGAAAAATGAATACTTTGATACGTTTAACTCAATTTGCCCAAATCTAACTGTATTGACTCCCGAAGAAAAGGCTTATTATATGTTTAATGCTGAGGGTAACATGTGTATCACCTTTGCAAAATACCTTTATGAAATAATTGAAAAGAGATCAACTATATTAACATTATAAATATATACATGTAGGCTAATAGTAGTGGTTGATATATATCTAATTCTCCCTTTCGCGGTTCGCCCTTTGAATCAGAACGTTCGCAAATATGCACTGAAAAAGCACTCAAAAAGGACAAAATTTGATTGGTCAATATATTCCCATGATGCATTTCGCGTAGCTATTTGCGTGACCCGGAAGTTCTAAATCAAACTAATTACGCAATTTTGTTTTTACACCCGCACGCTAAATAAAACAATGTCACCATCGGAAGTGTTCTTCTTTGTCATTGCTTCAATAGTCAGTATACCGAATTAAATCAATAAAAAATTGTACAATGAACAACAAAATTCGGAAACGAGTACTATAGATTTGCTTTCGGACCACTGAACAGATTGACCTAGATAATAGCGACGCGTCTTCTTTGGTCTACTGCTCAGTTGTTTGTGGTTTTTCAACGTAACTCTATAATGTAATTTGAAGATGATTACTTTTATTCAGTTGTTGCATCGATGTTGCAGTTTGTAGTGCGGTAAGATTGGCATGAAAGTATTGAAAGTCGAATGGAATTGTTTTTTCCAATATGGCGACTAGTCAACTGATCACGTGACCTTCTCTTCCGGAATATTTTCTCACTTTTCAATCATCGTTTTCACCACGCCATGAATCAATACAATGAAAAAAATAGCTGTTATACTAAGATTAATAAGAGATCAATCGTTTCTCATAATTTTTTCTGTACTCTCGTACGGGAATATGAACGAATATATCGATTGAAAAATAGGTGTGAAAATCCCCATGTTAAACCTATGAGGGAAAACAAGGAAGTATAAATTTGTTCCTCCGCGAACTGCATCATGGGAAATATTTTGACCTTATAAGGAAAGATTTTTGCGTCTCCTCTTTTGAAGAGGGAACAACGATTTCAAGAATTATGATCAGTCAATTGCATTATATTGTCATTGTATGCCATGTAAAATTTTCATTTTATGTTATTGTAATTGTATGTATAGTTTTAGTTTTTATTTTATCATGTTTATTTGCTGTACATTTACCCGAAAGTGATTTTTAGTACAACAAAGCATTGAATAATATTAATTTTTACAGATATATTGAATAAGAAATGGTTGCCATAGTAACGGGAAATCAAGGCACCCGTGGCATATAAAAGAAATTGAGAGAATGGCTCTTATTATGCATGTTAACATAAATTACCAAAATGTCGACTTGAATAATATGTTATTAAGTGCTTTTACTATTAAAGAATTGATCAGAGGATTTATGATATCATAGGGGATGGTTTCATGCTTCATTAGATATGATACCAGAGTCTGAGACTCGAAACTAATCATCAGAAATGACTGAGTAATAAGAGAATGTAATAGATACAGAGATCTTCTGAAATACTTATAAAATTCATAGTGATAAAAAGTTGCTAAGATATCAACAAAATTACATCGTGTGTGTGGTCTGAACATATTAAAAATGAACAAAATGGGCAAAATCAATTTCCCTCGGATATTTGACAAAACAGTCATTGGGTCTAAAATTAACTTCTAGTGAAGCATAACAATCATCCATTATGAAATAACGCAATTCACATGTATGACCATCTATGTAATAGTTCAAAACAGTCAAGAACCCATACTATTTGACAATTCAATGTGTTTGATAGCTTATTTGACAACTTATTATTTATTTAAACATGGTTAATGGGGGCTATTCTAATTAGTTTTTTATTTGCTCCGGATGCCTTTATGTCATGTTAATATGACAACCATTTCTTATCTAATATTTCTGTTATTCTAAATATGTTTTGCTGGATTAATAAAACATTCCATGCTGCACATTCTGTGAAATTTCATAAAAAAATACTGAAAAATAAAGAAATTAGAGCTTTATGATCAATCCTCGTATATATCACTTTCTGTTGAAAACCCATTTAAATTAGAAAATTTTAAAAGCAAAGTGTACGTACTTACCCTTGAAGTCAGGGTGAGGCTCAACCCTACCACGTTTAGGCACTTTTACACCTCTGTTCTCCGCTAAACAGATATGTCAAATTATCACATGTAAGTACATCAAATCAATTATAAAAATGTGGGGTTAACACAGATTTTTTCAAAATCAAGGTATTTCTCTTTGATTTAACCCACATTCTAGAAAAACTAGATGGATTGCTGTCAATTTATAACAATTGAATGCTCCTCGATGGACGGGAAACTGGATGAGCAGTTACGAAACGACCACCATGCAAAATTACACCTACCTGCTCTTCGAACGAAAATACTTTACACACCTTTGGAAAGCTGTCGTAGTCATTATTGACAATTTAAAATTTCACAGGATTGACTACCACCAAATAATTTGTAATAAAATTCATTTAATAAACAAGGCATAACATGCAAAATGTCAGCATTGCCATACGTAACAGACGCTGAATGCCGTTACAGACGCCGAAGCCGAACACCTGTACCTGCTAAAAATTGAGACTATACAGGGTGTCCACAAAAAAGTATACCCAACTTCAAATCCAAATCACTGGAATCCTAGGCAGTTTTCTTTTAAAATACAAAGGTGGTAGTAAAATGCCTGATTTATTCTCCATCAAATGGTACCAAGATCATAATGTAACTGTCATGTATGACTGAGTAATCTTGACCATTATGAGAGGTGGTAAAATTAGCACTATGCCAAGTTACCTTCCTGTGTGGCAATTGATGTGTAATTGGCTAAGCATCTTTTTCTGTTACATTAAGTTAGAGGACAGGCCTTCCATACAGAACTGAACTTGGGACTGAGCAACTCTCTAATGAAAAAAAGTTTGGCCAAAAGCTTAACTTACTCTAAAATAGGCCTGCAAAAATGGTTCAATTGATACCTGAGCAGTAGAGCCAACAAAAAGTTCTAGAAGGCAATATAGAACCCCTATTCTTACTATTGAAATGGTTTCTAGCAATACTGCCCCACATTATTATGCAAAAGTGTGAAGAACATAAAACAAGTGTCAATTTGAACATTAATAATGTTTTGAACACAAAAAAATCATTCACTGTGTCATTCCTACTTGAATGCCAACTTGGCACAGTGCTGATTTTACCACCTTTCATAAAAGTCATGATTGCTCAGTCATCCATGACAGTTACATAATGATCTAGGTACCATTGGATGGAAGACAAACTAGGCCTTTTACTGCTACCTTTGTATTTTTTTTAAAATCGCTCAGAATTCTAGAAACCTGGCATTGAAGATGGGTATACTTTTTTTGTGGACGCCCTGCATAGCAATATGTCATCAATTCTAAGGTGACGGCATAAAATGACAAAATGCTTTTATATTCCGACAACTAGTTTGGCAAAAATACATCATTTTTAGAGGTAGCCAAAATGATAAACGGTAGGGATCATATAGTTACCCCAATCGCCAAGACCTCCTGCATGTGCCACAGCCCACATCCCAAACAGGACTATTACTGTATGCACCAACATCATCTAAAAACATAAGTGCAATGAATCCTGAGAAAGTTCCCTGAAATGTATTCCGAGCCTCATATTTGGCAGAAGCCGGTTGAGAAGAACATTTTAAAGATGTAAGTAATATCGGATTTATTTGTACTGATGCCCTACTAAGGTCAAACGTGCATCCAACAATAAAATATTACAATCACGATAAAAATAGTAATAAAGTAGAAGTAATAAAATAAAATAAAACTACATTCGTCACATTATGTGTAACGTTACTTTGATATAGGGCCTAAGGATCTTATCTCTACCGATTATTAGATAAAGAATCATGTCTGCCATTTCTTTAAGACCCCCTCCCTCGTCAATAGAACAATAACTGTCTTTTGGTGGTAAGTCATGTTTTTTACATCGTTGCCTGGTTTCGATTTTTTAATGTGAGATTGTCTGATAACCTCTTATTGTTTACATTTGAATAAAAAAGTGTGTTTCATCTTCTACTACCGGATCCTTGCATGTTTGTAATTTGCATGTGTGAGTAATAATTGTATGTAACTCGAGAACTATTATATTCGAAATTCTCGTGGCTAGAAGATGGTTTTCAGATATAACCCCTGGGAATTTGTAGATGACTTATTTAATCGACCCAATATGGTGCAGGCTGAAAATTGACTTTTTGTAAATCTTTTAAATTGAAAAAATCTAAATTGTTGAAGAATTTCTGATTAAAACAAATTCTGACAAGACTAGCCAGTTTACAAAGAGGAGCATATAGTTTACAATTAAAACCTAGCTGAAAGTAGAAGTGCTCAGAAGAATTCATAAATAAATGTCAACGAGAAAAACAGCATCTCCACAGAGTAGCAAATCCCAACGAACAAAACATATCTTGAAAATTTTTTCTTGAGCAGACCTCCTTTATCTCTAACTAAGCATCATTTTATTAACCGAGTCCATCCACTAGATAGTATTGGCATTTGAGTTATCAAACATTGCCTTTTTTAACGAAAAATGGCGGCCATTTTTTTAACAGAGCCCCGTTGTCCCAAGGCATCGGCATATAAAATTTTAACCAAATCTGGTTGTTTGTATTTGAAATATCAAAGATTACGTTTTTATGAAAAATGGCGGCCATTTTGAAATTCAGCCACCATTTTGTAAATTCTTTCTTTAACAGCTTATTGTGTCTCTAGGCATCAGCATATGAAATTTGAACCAACTCCGTTCACTGGTATTTGAATTATTAAATATCATGTTTTTTACGAAAAATGGCGGCCATTTTTGAATTTAGTGTTCACCTTGCAAATATCTTCTTCAGCAAAGTCTTTCTTTCTTGGTCTTTCTCTTTATTATTTTTCTCTTTGGTCTTCTTTGGAAGACGGAGTAATAAAAAATTGTGCTTTTACTTATGATTATCTGTTATATAAATACTATTTAAGCATAGTTTCTTATGCTACAACTTCTATGTGATAAACGTACAAATGGGGAACTTACTTTTTTCATCTATTAAGAACAACTTTTTGTTCTTTCGTCTACCTTCAAATGAAAATTCTAAGAATTCCATTATTTACTTACCTTATTGAATCTTCACAAGTTCTGGTTACTGAATGAAATTGTTGTAGCCAATGTATCTATTTACAGGAATTACTTGTTAATTATAGTGCATAATAAGAGAGATAAGCATAACCATTAAAACTGACATAAATTGTATGCTCGATTCAATCCTGATTAAAGATAAGGTGTTAATACATTATGCTTAAATAACAATTTAGGTGCAGTATATACCTTTTATTAATGAACCATTTGCCATATAGATGAATATATAGATGGCAGCATGTGTGCTGGTAGGGCTAGATAATATCTAGTATCTAGTAGATATACGATTTACAACATTGGAAAAACTGAATTTTTTAACTTCTTGAATATTTCATGAAAACCCGATTGACTAACAACTTGATGATATCGTAGATTAGTCTTTCTTCACGACACTGGACCCCCATCCTTATCTACTTTAACATTGTAATGACAGAGCTGATATTAATTATTCATGCTAGATGTCCATCATCTATTTACATACAACACATTGCCAAGGTTACTAAGGTTTGCCAAAACTTGTAGACATTTTGATAACCTATGGTTTAAGGTACCGGTGAAGTTATGACCAAAAATAGCTGACAACTTGATTTTCCCATGGTAAACATGGCCGCCATTTTGAAACAAGGTGAGCTTTTGAGACGCCACCATGGAACAATTGACGACTTTAAGTAGACATATTTCAAAGGTGAATACCATGGAGGCTGGAAAATTAGCAACTAAAAGTGACATTCCGCACCAAACTAAGGGGGAGGATCATGTGACTAAGGTAAAGATGTCAATCAGTTGTATGCTGAGTTTGAAGTGTTCATGCCTGTCTTCATCGTGGAAAGCCACGCCCTCTCCATCTCTATCCTTCTGGATGCAACAGAGAGAGATGCTATGAGTATCAGAAAAGCCTGTCTCTACAAGTATACATTTTTACTTAGTTCTTTGTACAATATGTATCAGGCCCATAGCAACGGGGGCTCGGGACCAAGTTCTTTTCAAAATCACATAGTTTTTCACCATTCCGAGTACTTTTCAAATGACTTTGGCCATTTTGGGCCAAAGTTATCAAAAGTGAACCCCCTGACCTCCCCCTTTAGCAAACCCTGGCTACGGGCTTGTGTAAATACACCTGTTTTGCATACGATGAAAAGATATTAACTTACAATGAGTGTTTGTTGGTGATTAACAGATGCGTTGGACCACAGGTGTATGCGGACAATATTCATGCTTGATAAATTAGTGTGATATTAGAAATTATGAAATAAATTAGTATGTATGAGAATAACAACACAATTTGTGTTATCTATTGTAAATATTTATGCCTGTCTAAAAGGTTTTGCCAAGATAATATTTAAATTTAATGCTAAAACCACTGGGGGGGGGGGTATCGTGATGCAAAAGCACGGTGTTTTTGAATCAAGATGGATTGCCTTCCCGTGATAGATTTTCGAAAAATATTTTGTTTTCCCAATTAATTTAAACCCATTTCTTGGAAGAGTTTCTCAATAATCGTACACGTGCAGTTAGGGCACGATCTATAATTTTAAAAAATGGTCCTATTAATATCCATCTACATGGAACATCATCAAGAACCGATAAATTCAAGGAGTTAGTTCCTCACTTTTGATGCAAAAACACCACTCTGTTTATTATCAATGATGCAAAAACACCAACGTTCTGATGCAAAAACGCCAATATAATGTGTTATTGAATTACATTAGAAACATTCATGTTTACACGTGTAAGTGCAACATGAATGAAATGCGCGAGTTAGTGACATATTAATGTTGTATGATTATTGCCCTTAGCATTCGTTCGACTACACTTCTTAGAAGAGAGCTTCGTCTTAGTCAATAACTAGACTCTGCGTCCAGGGTGAATCATTATAGCCTAGTCAGATAATCACTGTTCCACAGCTGGATGACTCTAACTGCAGTTAGCGTCATTCAAGATGGTTGCCGAAATTCTTTCATTTTCGACAAACCTCCGATTTCAGCTGAATAAAGTTAAATCTTGATTCCAAAAGTTTCGCCATGCAAACGTACGAAGCTACGATTGTAAACAACCACAGATAAATGCTCTAACAACCGCGATATGGGTGGATTTTAGAGAAAACAGCGTCACTTAGAATGACTCTAACTGAAGCTGTCAGTGTCATCATCAACTTCAGTAAGAGTCATTCTAATTGAAGCCGTTTTATTTCAATTCTCTAACATTGAGGCTGTCTGGGCATTTAATTGGTTTTTTTACAATCATAGTTTTTTTAGTTTGCATGGCGAAACTTTTGGAGTCAAGATTCAGCTTAGTTTAGCTGATATCGGAGGTTTGTCGAAAACGAAAGAATGGTGTATGTTGGGCTTAATTGGGGAGCTCTTATAGCCGAATTGAAATCATGCTTATTATTGTTGATCCAGTTTCCCCTTAATTTGAAGGGTCAATCAGCCACGAACATTTATATATAAAACTCCCCGTCTTTTCATCTAGTATCCATTTCTGATTGCTCGGGTTCTCTGAGCCATGATTGCCCAAAAGTTGTTGAATGATATTTATTGACTCAGATGACCAAGTGTACATTAATAGCATTTAAAAATCTGTTCCTTCGGAGATTAACGGTCTTCTGAAAGTATACGATTAATTAATCAATAGTCTATGAACGCCAAGATGCAAAATGTGGTGACTTAACTCTTTAAAAGTTGAGGAAATGAGGGACTTGTTCTCTCCAGGCTACAATATATTATTTGTATCATCAGGGAAAATTGCAGGTGCATGTTTCACATCTACACTACAAACAAAAGTTTGATTTCACAGATGTTTCAGCAACACATTTGTTAACATTCAAATGAGCTTCCATATTGAAGATAGAGAATACAGATAAAAAGTATTGTTAATACATCCGTGGAAGCAGTTTATATTTGTCTTCAATCACGCCAGTAAAACGGTAGATTAGATTGTACTTATTACATCATGTTATTAATAAATAATGTCCATTATAAGTCGGGCCAGAATACAAATCTGGGGTATGGGTTGTGTTCCTTCCTTAATCCCAGACTTACTGCATACAGATTCATGAATACAGCTGACATGCTGCATTACTTTTCACATAAATTATCATTGATTAAGAAATGATTCAAAAATAATCTGAGTATTATTTACTCTTTTTCTTTGAGGTTTTAGTCTTTTTGGGGGGTTGTGCGTATTTGGCTTCTAACTGTGAGAAAAAGTCATCCATGCCTTGTTGTCTTGAATTTTGTTTACTTTGTATTAGGGCCTGAAGTGAGTCCATTCCATTGACCCCAAGTTCAGCAGCTGCTGCTTCAGCTTCTTTGGCCTCTTTAGTAGCCTGAAAAATAAAATACATGGAAATATAAAGTGATGTTGCACTTATATACAATTATCATATCAAGTAGTAATATAGTGCAGGAAACATTTTTGTCAAATGTAACAAATGCCGGAACCGAAAATACAAAATTCTGGGATTCAAACGGTTGAAAACATGACTGGCACAATTCACTTCATACATGTAATCATTCAGTCCACTTAATTATGAACCCTGTTTAAGCCTCATCAAAGTTGTCAATAATAACTACCCAATAAAATAAAATAAATCAAAAGTTTAACAGAGAATCTAATTATTGTAGCCTCATCACCTTCTTTTTCCTCTGAGTCTGTGCAGTTTTCTTTTCCTTAGTAAATGCTTTATAAGCTGGAATCTCCTTAGCTTGAATTAAATCTTTCAATATTTTCCTAAAGCGAGTTTCATCATCTACTGTGGCACACATCACACTGTCTAATATCATGTCCATATCTCCTTCATAGTCACAATAAGCAGCTTTCAGATCATCTTTTTCTTCATCAGATCCTATAATGAAAACAATTCAGTATTTAAGAGAGCATGTCTTTTGACATCAGAATATTAAGTCCAATTTGTTGAGCTAGTAGTTCAGCTAATCTGACACTGATTTGTTCAAACCTGGGATTTCTGCATTGTTTGTCCATTTGTGCACTTTTTGTTTAGTGAACACTTCAGCAGTCATTCTGATTTCAAAATACACTACCTTTATATTTTTCTTCAAATTCTTCTATGTCTTTGACAGAGACCTTAGAAAACATTAGTCTCCAGTAATCGTACCAGTCTCTGTCTTGGGGGACATCATTTTCGTCATCAATTTCACCTGGAAACCATTCACAAATTATAGTGGTTGAAAATTTGAATATACAAGGGAAGGAAAGAATGGATATAAAGGTACCTTTATTACTAGTATTGCACTTAAAGTCTCTGTCTTGGTGTTTTGGGGATGTCATTCTCATTATCAATTTCCAATGGAAACACAAGCAACTGGATGTTTATTGCTATACATGCTGCAAGAACCATTATTTTTAATTTGAATTTCCAGATGTTTGAAAATCAAGAATTGTTGAGCTCATGCTGTACCATTTTCCCATATTGTTTTGTCTTTCACTTTTTCATATTGTTTTGATACTGTTTTAACGAGGTCATACTGACCTGTATATATTCCAGTGATGTTTATCAATAAACAGTTCAAATGGAAACAAGTGAAATTTTTAATCTTTATATTTCAAGTCAAGTTCTGTGATAAAACTACATCTAAAATAGTAACAAGCACATCTGACCAACAATCAAGAAAATAAGTTCCAGAATATTTGATTGACAGCTCTATTTTTGCACCTTCCATATTTGGAAGTGAAATTGATGGCCTGTGTTATAATACCAAGGTCAACTGGTCACTCTATAAGACAATTAAAAAATGCAGCAAAACTCCTCGAGTCGAGGTCTCCAAGTCAAAAAAATGCCCGACCCTCTTATCTGTTGATTATCCTGTTTATAACTGATTCAAGAGCGTTGCACTGAACGAACCTATATGCCAATTTGTTATTTGTTTAGTTGTTGGTTGGGTAACATGTTTATGACGTCACAAATGATGCGAAGAATCTTTAAACCAATCAGTGAAGTCTATGTTAATTGTTTGTTTAGTTGTTGATGCGGCAATACGTGTCTGACGTCACAGGTGATTGCATCATATTCCAGTCACGCCATTTTACGACATTGCATAATTTTAGCTGATTTTGGCTTCATTTCACTTTATTTGAAAGACTTTTAAAAATATAATAATGAGTCAGTATTTTTTCTAATAAATATTAATATTTGAATTTGAGGTCAAAGTTCGCAAATTTGATCAACTGATTGAAATCACATTTTAAAGAGGTGAAGAAGTGAATAATTACAGGAGCAAACGTGATCAATGGTTCGAGGTCTCCCGCAAAGTAGTCGCTACGCTCCTACTTCGCGCTGCCTTCGGCAGAGGAGACCTCGAAAAAACAGAATTTTTACTAAAATTGATTGATTGTATGTTCATATTTCTCAGGTAAAACATATCTATAGAGAAATTGACCTTTCAAATCATTTTAAGCTATCTAATATCAATTTACTTGAGAGGATTTTTCATAATCATTTTTAAGTGAAAGGGTGTTTTAGCAGTATTTTACAGGCCTGTTTTGTTAAAGAATTTTGAATAACAAATTCACAATCTTCACAAGTTCAGGGTTTCATTCTAATTTTAGTTTCACAAAAAGGAGTCTAATGGATCAAGTAGATTTGTAGAGGAGGTGGCATAATTTGGAAGATGGAATATGAGGAGGAAATAGAGTTCAAGGATAGAATGTTAAATATTGAAAAGTGTAAAAAGATAAATATTGAGGATTGGATCCAATCTGAGGGATGCCGATGTGATGTCGATAGAGAATAAGATGGTGGGAATGATGGTTGGGGGGGGGGGGGGGGCGAGAACTACATATAGGTAGGGATAAAAGGAAGACTAAGTACATGACATCAAGGGATCCTATAATTTTTGTAAGAAAATAAAATTATAATGAAAAATCTCATAGTATGGTAAACCAAGTATGCCAGGCCTTGTATGAATCTTTTTTATTTCTCTGCTCAAACTTACATAAAGTAAAGATTTAATACTAGACATGGCAATAAATATTATTCAGATATCTTTGCAACATTAACATCCTGGTATCTGTTTGTTATGAATTGAATCTAAATAAATCAATAAAAAAGTCACAATGATGATGAAATATGGGTATACAGATTATGGTTCTAGTGAGATGTGAAAAGAATAATGAATGAAATATTGAAAATTGAAGAGTTTTATCTAAGTAATAGAAAATGAACAAATATTCTACAATTGCAATAGCAAAAAGGTAAAGAAAATATGCATCATTTTTGATATACATCAAGAAAGATTAAAACATTAAGGCCTACTCATTTATTAATTTTCATGGCATATGGTTCATATATACACTTTTGTAAACTGAATATAGTTTTTTGGCCTACCCTGTATGTTTATTATATAATGAGGTCTGATTTACTCAACTTCTCCATGCAGCTCCATTTCAAACAGCTGCCGTAATTTCATTGTCAAATATTTCAAATTGTGAAGGATATACATTACTAGTAAGTACTAAAATTGGGCATTTACATCCTTTGACTATTCATTGTAAATTTGGTGCTCCGTATTCGCAGTGGCAATTTTCATACCTGATTCATCATAGAGGGCTCTCTTGTCTTTATCAGACAGTATAGAGTAAATTTTGCCAAGTGTTTGGAATTTTTTGGTTGCCTCTTCTTTCTCATCTTCTGGGACTCTATCTGGATGCACACTGAGTGATAGTCTGTGGTAGCCCCTCTTCACTGGAATACACACAATGGAATAATGTTGTCATAAAATATATATATGTAGGTACATGTATGTAAATTGGCAAAACTGTGATAGTCTTGGGTTTAAGAATATAAAGACTCACTTGACTGCTTTGAGTTTTCAACAGATACATGTAGCCTTATGATAGGGCTAGAGGAAACATACAAACAAGGCATTTAAATGCAAAATGTCACCACCTGCCATTTGTTGATGCAAAACACAGACCGCTAAATGCCGATTATGAAACATCATCTCTAAGAGACTATAACAATATGGCACCACCAAAAAACTAGCAATATGTGAAAAAGGCTGACCATTTGTGTAACCAGTTACCTTAAATTATCTATATAATTTGAAGTTGAATACATGTCAATCATATTCAATGTATTTTTCAACACCAATTTTGTTCCACTTTAATAGACTAGATGACTTGACTTGATTTACGTCATTAAATATTCAAAATTTAATGTCATATTTGAAATCTGCATGTAAAAGTACATGTAGAAGTATGGTTTCGAAAATTGTCTATCAACTTTGAAAATTTAATTTTCTTTGAAAATGTGACTTCTCGTTCGGGTTGATTCCCCATAGACCCCATGTTACAAAATCACAAAAAGTGAATTATCTTTTCTTGTATTGGACAGATAACATTTTCTTTTACTAAACATATTTTAATTTGGATAACTATTAGATACATAAGGGTTATATGAAAATTGAACCACGCAAATAGATGTAATTTAAGTTAAAGGGCCGGGAACTTTCTACTTTACCCGCCATGCTATCTGACCCGAACGAGCCACCTGGTGGTGAATCTGGAAACTACCTACCTGTACTCGACTCGCATCTGCGTTATTACCTTAAAATGGTCTGAATGAAAAACGAACAAACAAATTGGGCAGAAATGATTTCCAGACTCAATACTGTCCTTAACCTGTAAACCTTAATTTAATTAGCAAATCATGATTGTTTTCAAGTCTAAACTTGACTGGGGGTGGGGGGGGTGGGAGGTGTTAATTTTTTCGAAACAAATGCGTGATATATGCACATACTTTGTACAAAATGTGTGACATAAACGGCAATCGCGTGCAAAGACGGAACGGAATGCGTTCGCTTTTTCTCGCCGTTCGGTATATTACCGCCCATTACCGTATTGGCATTTCACAAAAAACGATCTTGAAAAATATCAACAAAATGCGTGATATTTGATCATACACGCTAAATTGATGCGTGATTTCTATTTTTCCTGCAAATGCGTGACAATCACGCCTAATGCGTGAGGGTTGACAGGGCAGGGTTAGGCTATAGAGAATTACAAACAGGGGGGTATCTGTTCCCCATGATCTCAGAAACAACAAACCATACTATCACAGATAGTGGGAAGTCCTCCATATATTACTTATCCGTGCATACTGTATATGAGGGTGTATCAAGCATCATTTGAAAAGTAATTCAATTTCCACTTCCCAGTATTTTGAGCTTACTTATAAATACTATAATATATTGAGCCATTATTAATGATGAAATTCACATTCTAAGAACCTCCACATCTATCTAAATCCTTAGTACGGTCCTTAATTTTTAGACACCACACATTTTGGAGGTTAGGCGTCTTGTCCAAGCGCATTTTAAAAAGTGTTTAAATCAGGTGACGTATTTGTACAGTTAAAAATGGGTTAAAACAAAACAGAAACTTCGTCTGTATGTCTCTGTGATGGGATTCATCTCCATGAAGTGTCTTTTTCTTCTGATGCTTCTGGTGCTTCTGGTGGCTGTCTCTATGTAGTGGTAAAAAACTAAATAACTGAGTCTAAGAATTTTTTTTATGCAGTTGATTCTCCAATCATATACTGTAGGTTAATCGGCAGAAAAAGGAAATTTTCATTTTTAATTGCAAAATTCCTCCATTGAGAGACTATTGGTATATAAAGGGGGTTCCTCTTCCCCTTTTGGGCCATCCCAACCAAGGAGTTTCCTTTCAATTTTAAAATAAGTTGTAAACCATAGATCTATTCTTTAGATGTTAAGGTTTATATTATATTCTATTCAAATTCTATCACTTTTAAACTACATGTATACATCTGCTTAAATGGGCTTATTAGCCATTTACAGATTATTGATGTAGATCTTGAAAAGTGCGGGGATATTTCCGATGTCAAACGAAAATCTCTTCTTTCTGCCGATAAACCCATATAATTGGTGATTTATTTAACTGCATAAATAGAATCCTAAAATACTCAGGAATGTATCGAGGTAGGTATTTTTAAGTGTGCAATGCGTAGTACTTTCTCTTACTTCCTGCGAAAGCTATTTGGATTTTGATATAATAGCTTTCCCACGGAGCATTTGGACAGCTCAATGATCGTGACCTTTGAAATCGAATTAAGTCGATCCGCGGCTTACTTTTGGTCTCTAACTGTGTCTTACATCAGTATCATCAATCCGTGTAAGTATTGGAGCGCTAGAGTACTTCTTTTTCGATCAAGACTTGTAATTGTTAGTCGAGTGAATCGTTTTACTGCCAAATTTCAATATGGCGGTTTCTGCTCGGACATTTTCGTAAATCTCCCGAGGTTGTCCGAACCTAACTTATTCTCAAAATTCATTTCGTTCGTTGCGTATCTCGCACCTAGCAAACCGCCATATTGGAAATAGGTCTGTAAAACTTTAACTCGATGAACAATTTACAAGTCTTGATCGAAAAAGAAGTACTCCAGCGCTCCAATACTTACACGGATTGATGATACTGATGTAAGACACAGTTAGAGACCAAAAGTAAGCCGCGGATCGACTTAATTCAATTTCAAAGGTCACTATTGATCAGCTGTTCACTTCTCCGTTAGAGAGCCATAAGTTTCAAAATCTAACATGGCTCTCGAAGTGAGTAAACTTTCTCCAATGTTGTAGAAACACTGCCTGAACAATTGTTGGGTCATACGACCACATCCTCCGATCACAGAGCTTCAAAATCCATAATATCTTCTTTCTTTTTACACCCTGCTATAAGCAGTTAGCATTTCCCCGATAAAGAACTCGCAATCTGATTGGCTGTCGCAACACTGCGACACAAATCATATATAAGTCATTGCGCATAACTAGATCATGTGATTCAGTTTAATTGGGCGCTTCGATTCTGGATACCTGCTTAGGAGGATGTACGACCACAACGTAAGTGGGTCCATTCCTTTATGTAACCTAAGTGTTGTAACCCGATGGAAAAATGTCAATAGATATGTTCATACATACATACAAACATACTTCTTATCAACTAATTCAAGCACTGCGTGAAATATGGGATTCCAACTCTTGACACGTCTAGAAACTGGTCTTTACACGCCGGGTTTCTAGACGTGCCAATTATTTACACCTCTTGACACGCGATGAATTCAACTCTTTACACCTCTTTGCACTTCTTGGCACATGCAGTGCAAAGACGTGTAAAGACCATGTCAAAAAGTCTTTACACGCCCTGTGACAATTAATGGAATCTCTTGACACGCTCTTGGCACACTGAACAACATAATTATGTGTAAATAAACAACTAACCTAATTACCAATAGCAATACATACAGTATTTTAACGATTGCAAGTATTTTCTCTGATACTTTTAATTAATATATTTTTTTATCATTCATTCGCAGACTGTTTGGAACAAGTACATGTAGCAAATATTAAACAGACTATTTTGTATGTACGCTGACACATTGACTTATTTAAACATTTTGGCAATTTCATGCCGCCTTTTGAAAATATAAATCAGTTACAGGCAATGCTAATCGACGCATTGATCCTAAGTGAAGGAAATACATATCATGATAAGAAAAAGAAAGGCGTTTCAAGGATAAAACGTGCAATAAACTTTGAAAACACTGATACATCAGGCCTATTTATATATTTATTTTGTATTAGCTTAATATAAAGATAACCTTACTTTTCGATGAGTATTTGGATTTCGGAGTAATTTGTTTCAAGTTAAGTCAATACAAATTATCGCCGACTTAACTTGTGACCATACATATGATAAATGAGGGGCATTTTAATTCACAATTGGGCAAAACAAGCATATTCAATCGAATGTACCATTCTCTCTGCTGTTCTTTCCCAGCCTATCCATAAACAGACAGGTACAAAGTTCCCATAGTTTTCGCAACATCTAATTCTATGATCAATTGCTAGACACAGCAAATATACTAATTAATTGTCTGATTGTGATTCGGGAACGTAGGGTTTTTACATAAACAGGATACTTGGCTGTACATAGCCTGAGAACACCGGATTGACCCCCCCCCCCATCGACGCCTAGGCGCTGCTTATGTTTTAATAAGAAACATTCCCTTGTAAAGAATTATCGGGATATGAATTGATACAAGGTCAAGTATTCTGCCCCTTTTGTGTGATAAAAATATGTATTTAATTGGTGCTTTAACTTTTTAAACAAAGAAATGAAATAATCGCACTGAATGTCTCAACATGAATCAGTGATGTTTAATTAATAAATGACACTATTATGTCAGTCTACGCACTTCATGGACATGGACGGGGGGGGGGGGGGTGAGTTACCCATTCTAAAATGGTTAAATTTTGTATTAAAGAGTAATCAATAGGTCGTGAACTCCGATTGATAACCAACTGTAGCATACTACTTAATTTGTTTGACTATTGATATTAAAAAGGAGTGAATTTATGATATTCATAGAGGTACATTGTATTGGTATTAATATAATAATGATATTGGGGACCATAAACCACTTTGTTTCGCAAGTAGCTTTAGGATCGCGGTTTTATCTTCACATGTTGCCCTTTGTGCAATTCGAAAATGAAATATTTTAATCTATAATTTATATATCATTTGCAAAATAAATGTAATTAAGAGACATGGGGGAGGGGGGGGGGGTTAACGGCCAGAATTTGGAATGAATTTGGGAATTTCAAGGATTGATTCACTTAATGTTGTTCACTGGAGTCAATACACACACCTGCATAACAATCGGAGACAAAACTGACTTAATCTGATATGATAACAAAAGATTAATAACTTAGTCTATGTTTTTGTTTTTATAATTGCGGAAGTGTACCAAAACCACCTTGATTACAGAAGATATCGTCTAGGCTTTAGATTTAATGAATAGATTTTTTGCCCTAGTCTCATTTAATAAAACAGGCTATTTGCGTATTTAATTAATATTTGTGACAAAATATTTCAGTTAGACTCAAAATCAAAACGAATTTCTCCATTATAGCCCCCCTTGCAACTGTCCCGAGTCTGCATCTGTTTTTCATGCTTCCGATCCACCTTTGGGATAGAGAGAATAGATGTAGATTTGTAATTTGGGGGGGGGGGGGGTGGCATTAAATGTGTTCTCATACAAACTAAAATAAACCCCAAAAAGCCATATCAAATGTCCAAACACAAGACCAATGCCATGTCAAACATCCAAATATAGAACCAATGCCATACCCCCGGGTACCAAATATCCAGAATATAAGACCAAGGCCATTCGAAATATCGAATGCCCCGAGAAGAAGGCAGATCTTTGAGTAAAATGATCATAAACAACCTCAAATGAAGGATATGTGTAACAACTAGACCAATGCCCCGGGACCAATGCCGTACCACAATTGAGGGGTAACATATTTTCCACACCGATTCTTATACCAGAAAATGGAAAAATCTGTCTTAAAATGTGGGTCCATTGGCTTGACATACCAAATGTAAAAAAGGTACCCCACCTGAGCCGAGTGTGAACCCCCGGGGTGAATGGTGAACACACGGGGCAAGGAATTCTTCGATTTTGATTCAAGTATTTTTTTTTATAAAATTCATACTCATGTTAATAGCGGACGCCTTGGCCAAATAATCTTTCAAATCATGCACTTTCCAAGTGATTTTGTAGCAAAATTGTGATAATATATGAACCCCTTGGAATTATTCAAAGACGGACCCCCGCCAGCCCATCCCCCATTCTTACCTATGCTAAACACTAAGATAAACATATAGAATGGTATCTTACACTTTTTTCTAAATGTTGATATCCAAAAAACATATCTTTTTGGTTTATCAACACATACCGCTCACAATATAACAAGTATACAGATTGTAACATAGATAAGCGAATTGGGGAAAATTACAATCCCTTTGATCAAATTATTATAAGATTTAATCTCCAGCTGAGGTGCAATCAAAATGTTGATACACATAATTAGCAGTCAGAAAGATGCTCTTACCACTGTAGTTTTCAATATTCCCTTTGTTGTAACATCTTATTTCAAAAGAATGGATATTGATGGTTGTATGGAAGTATTCATATCAAACATTCACATTATAGTTTACAGTGGAATTCCCTCAATAAATGCAACCAATATACTACAATTACAATTTAAGATTTCATATTGGACTTTCCGCATAATGATAAAATGTTGACGATATAGTTTTCGATAAAACCCCAGGGCCGTAGCCAGCTTTCAGTCGGGGGGAGGGGTGATGCAATCACCAAAATATTTTAGGTTTTCAGTCGGGGGGTGCGATCGTGACATAAATGAGGCAAAAAATATTTGTTTTGAATTTTTACGAAAATGATGCAACTTCCTTCAAACCTGAGCTAGAAGCTTCAAACAAAAAATCAATTTAATGCTCTTTTCTTTCTCTACCTTATGGTACCTTTTATTGCTTGTAGGAGGGGGTGCGAACCCACCGCTTCTCCTCGTTACGCTTACCCAATAACGTATTCCCAAGGAATCGACTTTATTAATTTATATGTGAAAAATGAGCTTGCATGTACAAATTGCATCGTATGCAAACCTTCCCCTGACCGACCCGGTCATGTTTATGTCTTTTGAATGATGTCTACCCCTTGATGCATGCATCCTTTAATAAGTGGTGTTAAGAATATTGGTGTAGGCCCTGGTGAAGGGATATGTCATAAAGATTTCACGTTATCGCGATATACATGTAGCCGCGTCCCCTTTGTCTTTATCCTTCCAAACGCAAAGGGCGGATAAGAGGGGTTCTTAGTGATTGATCTGATGCTTAATAAGCCACTTACAAGATACAGTTTTAAATATTGATATTGTGTTAACACATAGGCGTAACCAGGGGGGGGGCGCGATTCGTGAATGATCGCATCCCCCCCCCCACCTGCTTAATCCAATAGAGAAGGAAGAAGAAAGGAGCTTTGAATGGCTTTCATTTTAAACTTCTAGTTCAATTTTGAAGGAATTTGCAATGTCTGGTTCACAATTTGCTCAAATTCATCGTCCGGCCGATTGAGTATTTTGTTTAAAATTGTTTTCATGTTTGAAAAAACACTCAATCGGCCGGTCCCCGGCCGATGAATCGGAGCAAATATGACCCAGGCATATGAGGGGCAACATTTTAGATATAGTATTGTTTGAAATCCTGGGAAAATGCACTCCCCCAATTTTGCAAATCTGGTCTGCGGTGCTAATGAACCCTCTAATTTGTTTTCGTTTACATGAGCAACTAACAGATATGTTTATTCTCATTCTGTCTCAGCTTGATTTTAATTAAATTTTACCCCTACCCTTCGAACGTCTTTGTCTCCCTCATTTTTGCAACCCTACATTCAGTTTCTTTTTAAACCAAATCAAGAAATATCCGTCCACATATCAGATATTAAACCAATAGTTGTTCATTATAAGAACAACCATATATTATATTTATAGATCACAAGCTATTTTTAATTTCAGCTATAAAATTAGCCCTCTCTCCCCTCCTCTATCTCTAGATACGCAGAGTTTCTAGACCGGCTAAGTACGTCTAAAAATTACTAGAAATTCCACAATTTATACAGTGATATGGATTTCATGTTTCTATTGAATCCCTTATTTTGAAGTCTAGCTAAATAATCGAGTTTGATTTTAAACGTTTTCGGGGATCCGGGCAGAACTCAGGATATAGTACTTGAGTACATTTGCATTCAAAATAATTCAAAATTCAAAATTGCAAATATCATGGAAGTTGATTGCAATTATGTTCGATGATCGTCAACATGAAAGAACAATATGTCTGAATAATTAGCTATTAAACATCTTTATCAAAACTTTCCTACACTTTTAAATGTTGATCTTGTCAAAGAGTACTCTCCATCTGAGATTCAGATGTAGATCGAAAATCAAATTGATTTCAAAGGTATTTATAGATGGTTTACATGAGGGGTTCTGTCCATGTGGGTGGTGTATTCCTTTCATAACAAAGAGTTGTTTTGCTTCCGGGGTCCTAAATTATTCAATTTTAAATAGTAACTAATAAGATTAAACAGATCAAAAGGACTCGGGGCACTGCCGTCGCCCCATCATGATCAATACAGGTGACAATAAGCGACACATGTTTCAGCGTCATGATAGTAAACCATGACATCTCAAATCTTCCCAGCCCTTGATTTTTGAGATCTTTCATCCCAGCTCATATTTCATCTAATTGGGGTCATAAAACGTGTGTAACTGTGCCTGTTGCATCCTCGCTGGAAGGGTATTTTACAAGTATAAATGAAGTCCTTTGAAGAAGGATGTGCCTGTTGTTAAATACATGTACAATGCCTTACTACATTATGTAATGTATTGACATTAAAGTAGATGATTACATGATAACAATCACACTTATTGACATTCATAACTCTTCCAATCTAATATGCTCAGATCACAGAATATGCCTCATTATATCAGAGCATGTTTCAGGCGTTTCAGACCCATAGCCAGGATTTGCCAAGGGGTGGGTTACTTTTTTAAGAAATTCCAGGGGGAGTTTACTTTTGGCAATGTTAGTTCAAAAATGAGCAAAATAATTTAAAAGGTGCTCAGTATGGGGTAAAAATGCAATTTTGGTCACGAAGGGGGGGGGGGGGGTCGCTAGAACCAATCTATCCCCCTGTATTCGGGCCTCCATGTGCTATCTACATATTTGACAATTTGATTGACACGGTTCAAAGTGGACTTTGTTAATTATTCAAACTGTTTTAATATCTAGGAATATGCGTCCAAGTTAAAATCACTCGAAATCAGGGTAGATAAACCTAAGAAAAACATATTTCTTGTTTTCATTTGATCTTTAACATGATCCTGTAAAAATGTCAGATTTAGCAAAATACATAGGCGATCTCCATCTGCACACATCTACTCATTTCGACTAAGCTATTGCCTATACTTACACGCACACGCATACTTTTTAATTAATTTTATTTTGATAATGATTTAAAAAACACAAGTTATTATTAACACGAAATTAAAATGATTGTTATATTCCAATCCTAGTAAAGTATAATTAAGCGCGACTATAGGGCATAACAACATGTGGCCGGTCTAATTATACTGTTTGTTTTGATAAGGCTGTGCAAAGAGATATCAAAACTCTTGACACGCTCTTTACACGCGAGGTCTTTGCACCTCTTGACACGTCTTGGAATCTCTAGATACGCGGAGTTCCTAGACTATCTTTGCACGTCTAGAAATTGCTTGGAATTTCACATTTGACGCAGTGAAGTAGATTTAGTTCTACACTGTATTTGGCAAAAATGATGGCAAAAATGAACAACAAAAAGATAATAATGGAAAAGAACCGTGTACCTTCTTGAGGAGTCGATTCTTTCCTTATTTTCAGCACCAAATACAAGTTTCTCGTTCCGAACTGAGCCTCACAACTGTCCAGTAATCCAGTCATCTTCAATGTACGATAAATATAACATATAAGAGGGTACAGACGTTTCTCAGCTGAGTTTACGTATTTGAATTTCTAATGTCAAAAAATGGCGGGTGTTTTGTACGACGGTCACATGACTGTCACATGATAGTTACAAACTTCCGGTTTGAAACATGCTTTTAAATTTTTATTTTTATTTCATTGATTTCTCTCGTAATGCTGACAAAATATTGTAAATATGCAAGTTTCAAGTCCTAATAATATTAAGATCTACAATCTTAGTGCTGGGAAAACATTACCAGAGGTATGTATCTGTTACAATTTACTCATATTATTTTTTTCTAAAAAATGTGGGCGATAATTGAGTCAAAGATATTTTAGTGTTTATCTTTAACTTCTGAAAACACCAAACATAGTTCTGATACATTATTATGATTGTAGATAATTCTAACACGATATACATGTATAGATCTATCTTTTTTCTACTTCAATCAAAAGTTTTTTCTGATTTTTCTAATTTTTTGTCCCTACCCCCCTAAAGCTAGCACAAAGACCATGAAGTGAAAATACTTTTTGAAAATTTCAATGAGTCCAGACAGACATAGTAAAATTCAGTCCAAACACAACATGACTGATTTAGATTTCAACATCTCTTGTGTTACACTCGTCAGTATCAACCTTCTCATCAAAGATGGTGGATGGTAAGTGTCAATTTCGATACTTTTAGTTTTCATCGAATACGAGTATGTTATAGTTGACGTTATGCTTTAATATATGAACTATATCAGGCAGATATGACATAACTCTGGAGTATGATAATTTGTTCATATACCATTCGTAGACACCACAGTTCAATGATATCTTCCACCGCTTATGGAAGGTAATAGTTCAAGGTCGTTAAACTCAATAACGGCGTTCTTTATTTTTAGGAATTTTCTTGGGGCCATTATTGAGTTTAACCTCCTTACTATTCTTTCCTTTGATGCAAGTTCTGAATCCATCGAAAACATTTTTCCGCGATAACGTGCAACTGATACTTGACAATAATATAAAAACACATAACATCAAGCAATATTATTGTGTTAAATGTTCATTTATACGAGTAAAATGAGGCTACACTTACCAATCTCTAAAGTGTCATTTCCGCATGTCCGTCATTGTGTCTGTTCGTCTGAGTGTCCCGGATCGTAAAATTAAACTACCAGTGAAACGAAATTGTTGTCAAATAGATTGATAATTATTATCGCGATTACTCAGGATAAAAAGATCAATTTTGAGGATAACAGGTATCTTTGATTAATTTATATAGCGCGTATATACACGCAAAATAGTTATTAATTGCAAACCAACTGTTCGTTAATGCAGTGCCGTGATGACGGTTAATTCCTGAAACGATTTGCAATTTCGATGTTACCGAAACTGACCGACATTTTCGTCATATTCCAAACCTGTCTCCAATATTTTCGTAATTATGCATCAATAGGGTCTAAGGGGGATACGGGACGGGGTGTATGTGTTTATAAGGTATGTATGCATGCTTGAATCACATTCTTTGTGTAATATTGCCATGTTTTCAGGGTTCAATTAGTTCCGCTTGTCGAAACCTGCTGAACGATTAAATTAACGCATCAAAGGCAAAATGGTCATGGAGGTTAGACCTAGCCGAGCCATAACACATGTCAGATAAGAAACGAGGCCCGGGCTAGGTCTAATGTTGTTGGGCTAGGAAGGTAACTGAGATTTTGGTTTTACAGGTGATAAGATAACTGATAAGTGGTGATGCGGTAGCATTATTAGAGTTTATAATGGAGAGCATACATGTCCATTTACCACGTATTGAAAACTAACATGATCGTAGTTTAATTTGATGAAAACTAAAAATATCGAAATTGACAATTGCCGTCCGCCATCTAAGATGCGAAAGTTACGGCCACTAGCTTCACTTGATACTGACCAGTATGTTAGTCACATGACATGTGTTGTGCTGTGGTTACTAAATGATCATGTGACTTAATTACGTATTGCGCCACTCAACCAAGAAAGTTATTAATTTATTAGAAAATATTTGGGGACATGTGCAACTGAATACACAAGAGGACATTCCCAGATAGTAATGTCAAACATTGTGGAAAGAGCACCCCAAATCCTGAAAATGTATAATATTTATCTTTTCATTTATGCAATCTGTTTATTGATATAATGATTCAAAAGGACCTGAAAGGACAAGTCTCAGTTTGATGAACAGTCTCCTGGGCTATAATTTTTTTATGAAAATATAGAAATATCACCCAAATTAAATTATGAATATTATTCAAGCACTGGCGGATCTGGGGGGGGGAGCAGGGTAGGCCCAGAAAAAAAATCGGGCTCAAAAAAAATTTTGGGCAAAAAAAGGTCTTAAAGTCCCAAACTGTGGGCCTTTTTTGGCCAAAAAGTGGGCCTTTTTGGTTATTACTGGGCCTTGTAAGGCCTTATTTGTTAATTCCAGGCCAAATTTTGAAGAAAATGGGCCTCAAAATTTGGGCCCACTTTTCAGTTTTAGGGGCCCGAAATCTTTTTCCACGCTTGACGCAAGCGCGGATTTTTGTTTTTCTTACCTGAGATTTGGACCCCCTTGTTGGTTCCCAGATCCGCCCCTGTCAAGAGAGGACATTTAAATCTACAAAATTGTCCGAAGCAGGCGTAATGTGCAGTAGAGCGATTCAATAAAATACAAGTCTTGATTTGGAGAAAGAAGTTCATCGGTGTACTGTGCTAATAATTTTTTTTAATTTTTTTAAAATTGAAAAATCACAACTTTAGCATATTTGTGCAATTCTGGAAATCAACAAAGAGTAAATTTTTTTTGATTTTGCTTTTTCACCTGAGAGTTTGGACTGATTTTACTATGTAACCTAGGGTGTAAATTGTTAATGTGTTAAAACAAAACAAAATGTTGAGATTTACAAATTTCCGATGTATTCATACATCTTCAACAGGTTTGGATGTACATCGTAAATCTCAATAATTAACCTAGGGTGTTATAGGATATTACATACTAATAACTATTACATTGAAATAACCCTTTGCTTGAAGTAGCCCCAACAAAAATGGATTACATGTTACTAACACTGAACTTTTTCTTTCAGTGGCTGTCAGATAGGAAGAAAAGGCAGCTACAAAGAGAAGATGATGGTAAAAATTAATGAAAATACTTTTTTGATCAATAGGTTTATAACACAATAAATTCAAGGTTTTGATAAAAACAAAATAATTCTTTGAACGGAAAATTGAATGAGGTAGGGGTGGATAATGAGGGGTCTGAGGTATATTTCTGCAAGTTCCTGTCTGAGAGTGAGAAATATATTTCCTATCTTGGGGATTAGTTAAGTGAGATAATTGAAATAGTTCCCATACATTTTACTTTTCTGTTTGCTTTTAAAGAAACCTAATGAAGATAAGGACTCGAGATCTGATCAAACTTTGTTCCACATTTGCATAAGTTTAAATCTTATTGAAAAAAGTTTGAAATTGAATTGAGATATTGAAATTTGTCTCTGTGTTTTCTATCAACAACTTGAAATTCCCATGATAAATTCTCATGCTATTAACATTGATATATTTTAGATCTTAGACGAAGAATTGAGCTCATACAGGATTTTGAGATGCCTGCTGTTAGCAACTGTATCCAGGTTTCAAAGGATCAACAATACATATTTGCAACAGGTACTCAATACTCAGTTATTTAGTGTCTACTGTACCCAAAAAAGGGTGACCTTTCTTTCGGTTACTTTTGTAATTACAATTGTATCTACAATGTACCTCAAAATGTCTAAACTTCTCAATATTTTTATAATATTTTCGCAGATTAATATAGGTGTCTTGACAAATGAAATTTCATACAAAAGGAGGAAAACATTTAAGAAACTACTAAGTTATATTGTCCCTAAATAGTGAATTTGTGATTTTAGGTACATACAAGCCAAGAGTTAGGTGCTATGATACTAGTCAGATGTCAATGAAGTTTGAACGGTGCATGGATGAAGAATGTGTTAAGTTCAAAATACTCAGCGATGATTATTCAAAGGTAAAGATTGAAATAATATGTGTCAAAGGAGGAGGGAAAGTATCGCAACAGATTTCGGACAGTCATATCTTGGATTTTGGCTATTCTCTGAGGATTTAAACAGGTGCATATGTTAGAACAATGCATTACCTCCAGGAAAAGCACTTATAGAGATGATAAGATAATTTCGACTTTGAGGCAGGGAAGATGCAAATAACCCACCCACATGTTTTTCTGAAATGTTGTTCTTATTTTCAACCCCTTCCACCCCTGCTTTTTTGATTTTTGTTGCATCAATATGTTGCGTTTTGACAGAAAGTAAACCCCTTTAAAGGAATAAGTGATTCCTTCGAGGGTTTTAAAGATATCCATTATGGGTGACCAAAATTAGCTGAAAGCAATGGAACGCATGAGTTTTCCCTATGGGAAAATAACTTGGGAATATTGTTTTCCACTTTATCTAAAAGGAATCACTTATTCTTTTCCAACATGTGACTGTCTGAAATCTGTTGCGATACTTTCCCCCATCCTTTGTTTTTACAGGTTGCATAAAAAAGTCCCCATCCCAGCTAACACTGACAACTATGATATCAAGTCAACAGATTATCAATCATTTATCAATAGGAATTCTCGTAAATTCATGGCCAAGAGTATAAAGAAAAATGAATGAGTCAGTGAAAAAGTAGTTACAGTATGGAAACCGCAATTTTCCAGCAGATGTCCAGTGTACATACACACGATATTCCCTATGTCTCATTCTTGTTATATTATTGGTAAAACCATAAAAAATTGAATATTTTTTTGTCTTCTTACAGTTGCTGTTTCTACACGCAGACAGACACGTAGAGTTCCATCATCAAAATGGTCGTTATTATAGAACTCGGATACCCAAATTTGGTCGTGATTTTGTTTACCATGATGCATCATGTGACCTTTACTTTGTTGGTGCTAGGTATAAGACTTACATTTCAGTACATTTTGATTCAGCTACAATTAGGGTTAAAAAGAGACTCAGTACCAGTCTCCCTGTCTTGCTAAGCCTTTTGAAACATTGAAAACATGTTTTTGCCCCCCCCCTTAACATATATTTAAAGAAATGCGGCATTGATATTTGACTGACTGTCCCAAAATTTTATGAAACATGAATAATATTGCTTTTACTATTTGTTAGTACTTCTTTAACTTATAATGATCTCTGCTATGTTTCAGTTCAGAGGTTTACAGACTTAACTTAGAGCAGGGCAGGTTCCTGAATTCCTTGAAAACAAATGCAACGTAAGTGTTTCAAATACAAATGACTCATATGCAAATTGAAGCCAGAATGCATGCCATTCTGGTGAGGTGTTTGTGCACTCACTGTAAAGCGCGTCTAATAATTTTATTGCTTAAAAGTAGTTTTATATCTAGAAAACAATATGAGAAATGTTGTAGCAACAGATGATAGCAACAATTCAGATCATGTTCAAAGTGTAACTCATTTCTTCAATAATTGGTAATTTATAATCATGCAAATTACATGCAAATTTTCATCATGTTGATCTAGATTAAAATTGTCACAATAACCACCTACGATAAAAATTTCATTAAATGACTTATAGATTTAAATTGTGTAGCTATATTATTTGTTATTCAAAGGATTAGATCTTGCATCCTGTTTTTGTTTGTAGAGAGAGTTACTGTTGTGATTTGAATCCAGAGCACTATTTGTTTGCCTGTGGTACAAAACAGGTGAGAAATGACATGTTTCAAATACTAGTAGACTTTCTGTAGTGTAATTTCTGCAATGTTTAAAGAGCAGTATAACATAGGTTTCTAATACAGACAGTCAATGATGTACCATTATTATTGCTCATATAATATCTCACATACCATGAATATATCTTGAGGATAACTTTTGGGTATATTATTGCCGAAATATTGATATAATCAACAGAACAACCGACATTCAGAATTAACCACAATCGATTCCTAGGCTAGCGAGGAAAACCCTGTTGAGTCACACAAGCTGTCACATGCGTCTTTAACCTGGCAGCCAATAAGGTTCAAGATAAACAAATTCAATGACCAATCAGAGAACAGGGGGATTTTCCCGGTGTATTCAAACTTCAAATCGAATTAATTTATTTAGTTAATTAAAGGAATATTCCTTGGCAGACCCTTTCTCTCTTGATATGGTAGCTATAATCATATATATAGTTTCCATATTTAGCAAAACATGGGAAAATGTTTTAATATGGTCAATATTGATCATTTAAAAATCTAGTGCTTATTTCCAGTGAGCTGCTATCTTTAAAGATTTCTTGCAGGAAGTGATGTCATCAACTCTCAACTTCTATAACCTTGTCCATAACAGTATAGGAAAGTAGCACAAAATCACTTCTAGACAAGTGATCATTACTTTCTGTGCAAAAATATTTTCAGGGCTTGTCAACTTAGAATAAAAGAAGAGATTTTCAGAAGGATTAAATAAGATACAAAGTTGAAAAAGAATATTTAGCTGGTTTTGTAATTCTTAATAGCTCCTCACCTAATGCTATATGCAAAGTTGAGAGTCGATGACATCACTTCCTGTGTGAAATTTTAAAAGATGGCAGCTTACTGGAATTGAGCATCACATTTCTAAGTGATCAAATTTGACCATATCAAAACATTTTCGCGTGTTTTGCTAAACATGGCAAGCATATATATGGTTATAGCTACCATATGAGGAGAGAGATGGTTTGGTAAGGAATATTCCTTTAAGATCGTTCAGCACAAGAGTAAAATTAATACTGAAAGCAGAGGATTTGGGACTTCTTTGTTTGAAAGTAAGTGAATGTGTGCCGAAACTCTATATGCAAAAATGTCTCAAAGGGTCTTGATTGTGCAATCCTATGGTATAGGGTTTCTTTAAGGATGTTCTCCATTCCAGTAATAGTGTTCCTCAAACATGGTTTCCTTAAAGTGTGTGCCTGACCCGGCTACGTATAGCACAGAGTTTATACTGGCGGATTAGACTAGTTCATTTTTTATGTGTGTGAAAGCTTTCTCTTGTTTGCGTTTTTTCGTTTAGTACGGTTTTGTTATAATTGCCGAGGTCATATAACCGGGATAAAACAATGATTAGCGTTGACTGCCCACACACAAAACATACGTTGAGTGAACAGTGTTATTACAAACAACAGGCTTTAGAATACAAAGCGTAGTGTGATAATAAGCTGTACACTACCACTGCTGCATGTACATATTACTAATTTACTAGGGCTCCCAAAGAGTGGATAGGGAGGTTGTGTTTGTCACTTTTAAATTTTACATTTCAAAATTGTCATTTTACATGTCATAATTTGTTGGTTTCATTCGTTTAGCCAATCAAAACATTGTAAAACAATAAATTGTCTGTTACGTACAATCAATTTTGTTCAGTTTTAATTAGTTGTCAGAATAAAGTTACGTTCATCTGAATCCATGTATCAAAACAAAAATCCTATTTTCACTTCAAAATACTTCAGTGAGATGAAGGCTCGGAATTGTCACATGCAATAACTTATTGTCGTATTCGTTATTTTATCTTCTCGATAGTAGCATTTAGTCGCACATTTGATGCCAGGTCACCTTGTCGCATACCTCTTGGGGAACCCCACATTTATGTGTGTACTCATGGAAGTAAATTCCCCGGTGTAGCCGAGAGCCACAAACTTTTCAACAGGTTCGAAATGACCAATTTCTCTCATATATACTCTAAATATTTTATTATTTAGCACCTACAAAGTATTGCTAATAACCATATGTAATTTCAATAAGGAAACTTATCTGGCTACGTATAAATTCAATATCAACACTAGCTGTTCTCTCAACACGTCCTGGCTTACCTTGTGGTGACAAACCCTGGATTTTCGCTATTTATAGTTTATCAACACCTGGACGCATGCGCATTTTATAGTTTATCGGGCACTTTAAATCCCTTAAAATAATTTGTCAAAACCTTCAGAAGGAGACAAGAGAGGCTGTCACATACATTGGATTATTTTACCTTTTCTCGTTTCAATACGCAACAAAATTTCATGTACATGATTATTGTAACACATTCATTCAAATATAATGTATTGTGTGTTTATTTCAGGGTAATGTGGAATGCTGGGACCCCAGAACAAGAAACAGGGTGGGGATTCTGGATTGTGCCCTGTCATCAGTCCTAGAGGATATAGAGTAAGGATGCAGCTTAGCTAGCTTTTAATTAACTTTATGCAAACTTGAAATCACTATCAAAGTAAAAAAAAAGTAATGACAAGTTTTAGAGAATTTTCATGCTAATCAGTCCTCATCAGTTTTTTTTTTCCAAAATTGCCTAGTGTTTAGAGTAAATGATTAAAACCGGATTTATTTTAAATGGTAGTAGTCATGGATAATAAACCTAGATCCTTGTATATATCAGAAATGTGATTATTGTACATATCTACCCATGCTTTAATGATATAAAACCAAAGGATAATGCGACACATGGGACTACAGCATACTCCAGCTTTATACATGTATTAAGTAATTAATAATATGAATCTCCTTATTCCAGAAAAGAGGGAGTACCAGCAGTGACGTCACTGAAGTTTAAGGACGCTCTTACTATGGCAGTTGGGACAAGTACAGGACAGGTAACTGAATTTACAACTTCATATATTAAAAAGTATCACTTAATAATTCATTTAAATCATATTCTATTCTCAAAATCAATTCATTTGTGTGGCAGAAATTAATTGTAAAAAACAGTTCTTCCATACAGAGATAGACAATCTTGATCAATTCTTTCTTGGGTACTAGTACACTAAGTATATAATCTTTTCAAAAAGTAACCAAACGGCCATAAGTTGGTTATTCAACTTTTATAAAAAATCAGATCAAACTTGCTTAGATCTAAGATGAGTTTCCAAATAAGTTTTTCATTCTGGAAAATTTTCTCATTTATTTTTTGTGTCACCATCCCAAGTGGTGACATACTGTATTGTTATAGTCTTCAACTTTTTTCTGGATGGTGTTCTGCGGCTTTTGTTCAGTGTTTCCGCCATTGGTGTCTGTAGCAAATGACAAGTGATGACATTTTGCATGTTAATGCCTTGTCTCTATTTATTAGTGAACATCAAATCACGTTGTGTTTAATATTAAACTATTATTTCAGATACTTCTCTATGACATTAGATCTGACAAACCACTTCTCGTAAAAGATCACCAGTTTGGTCTTCCAATTAAAAATATAGTATTCCACAAATCCACGGACCTGGTTTTATCACAAGATAGCAGAATTTTAAAACTATGGGACAGAAATACGGTATGTAGGCCCATTATTGATAATTTCCCAAGTTCAATAGCCCACTCTCAGTCTGCTATGAATCGTGGATTGTATTAATTTATCAAGGAACAATTGGGAGAGGAGGTAACGTCTTCCATGTAGATAAGTGACATCCACTCAGAGCAGTAATTTGTCTGACAATTACTTACATTGATGACATTGCCTCTCAGTACTAGCTCCAGTCTAGTATTGCTAACCTCAACCTGGTGTTGGTATCTGAAGAATATTGGGAATCATGCTTCATAAATGCCATGGACCAATATAATGGTTTTAGGGAAATCAGGAAATTACCTCTTGACATATATATTTTCAGATTGTGTATTAGTAGTTGTAGTGTACTCATACTGATCTGACTTTATTACATGTTTTCTGTATTTTACCAGGGTAAAGCATACACGTCTATAGAGCCAGGTACAGTGCTGACAGACATGTGTGTTGTTGAGAACTCAGGAATGGTGTTTATGGCTAATGAAGCTCCAAAGATGCTCACATACTATATTCCAGTAAGGCATTATTTATATTGAATAAATGATTGTACTGAACACTGAATGATGACTAATATCTACTTGTAAACATACCATCTGAGTGTCTTAGATGTTAATGTACTTTGTAAGGATGTTGGCAGTTTGTTTTAGCCACATTGGTTTCAAGTTTTTTATTTAACCAAAATAATTTGATATTTTTTGTTTAGTCACTAGGTCCTGCTCCAAAGTGGTGCCACTTCTTGGATAGTCTGACTGAAGAACTGGAGGAGAACCCTACTCCTACAGGTAAACTATTACCCTCAGCAACAGTGATTGTCAGGTTTTAAACTCTTTACATGTACCGTGAGTTCTCTGAACTTGCTGAACCAATCAAAACCCATCATTCTTTAAGGACGGTTCACTTTATATAAATGAATAAAATAGCATTGCTCTATGGTGCTCTCTGATTGGTCGAATTGTAAAATGATCATTCCTTGTAATATGTTAGATGACTTTTATCGAACTCAGGCTACTTTTCATGTTGGGATATGCAATCTCTCATTAGTCTCATTCTTATTATCCCATACCATGTTTGATAACAATAAATACTATCATGTGTAGCCATTTCCAGGAAATGTTAAAATGATATCCATTGTTGAATGTCAGAGCATTGAATAGTCATGTCTTATCTAAATATTTAATGCCATTATTAAACATCAGTTCCTGTAATATTCATGCGACTGGTAAATACAGTAACTTTCAAAATATTTGAACAACAAACAGCCAATCATAAACTTTTCTGACCTTTAAATAACCAATGGCAAAACATAAACTATTTTCAATTTTTTGAATAACCAATAAGTAATCATAGACCATCATTTTGTAGTGTATGATGACTACAAGTTTGTGACGAGGACAGAGCTAGACAGTCTTGGCTTGGCACATTTGATTGGTTCAAGTCTACTAAAAGCATACATGCATGGTTACTTCATGGATATTCGACTCTATAATAAGGTGAGTTGTGATACAAGTAAAGGTAGAAAACGTGGAGTGAGTAAATAATTATGGGTGACTTCCTCAGAAAATTTAAGATGTTCAAATAAAGTCATGATCCTTAACAATATCGTAAAATAATCCTGTTTCACATATTTGAATTTTTATGTCACCACCAGAAGTGGTGACATATTGTTATAGTCTCCAACTTTTTAATGGATGGCATTCAGCAGTTGGATTTCATCATTTGGCGTCTGTAATGAATGTAACAGATGGGAGGTGGTAACATTTTGTATGTTTAATGGCTCGTTCATTCTATATTTGGAAATATATTGACTAATTTACTTGTGCTTTGATATTACCCAGAAAAAGTTTTTAATCATGTCAATTTTACACTTAAAGCTTTAGTAATCTTGTTGTATGAAAATATAAAAGTAATGTATGTCGTAATATTGCTTTTTAGAGCATGCAATGTGCGGGTTTAAACCACTTACGCTATTAGGGTTGCATAATTGTCTTCTGGTAATACATGGGATGTTGTACCAAAACAAGTACAATAAGTAATGTACTCGTATAATGTATCTCATTTACTGATACAAAAGTCTTAAAAGATACACATACATACTCGTACAACAAATTATTTACTTAATCATTTCCAGGCTAAATCCATATCAGATCCATTTGCCTATGAGGAATACAGGAGGAGTAAGATTAGGGAGAAAATTGAAGAAGCACGTGCTAATCGTGTTAAGGTTAAGGTAAAGCACTTCTTACATTAATAAGAACTATTAATTATCTTATAAAAAAATGTTGAAATTATGAAAATTGCATAATTTGATTAACTTTGCAGCTTCTGCAATTGAATTGTATTACAATCACAAAATCAAAGTAGAATAAATTAAGATAATTCACTGTACTTGAAATAAATTTTCTTACAAAATATACTACATACATGTACATATATAACATGTGTTAATTGGACGCTATTTCAGAAACTTCCTAAAGTAAACCGTGCCTTAGCAGAGAAATTGATCGATCAAGAAGCCGACGAGCAGAGCAAACCAAAGAAAAAGGTATTTTATGATAACTGTTCAATCTCATAGAAGTTTATTATTCTGTGCTCTCCAATCCTACTATTGGTGAAATATATAAACATAAGTGTAGCCAGCTTTTAGGCATGCAAGCTTTATTATTTGACATTTTTTACTGAAACTGAAGATTCTGTTCCAAAGAAGTACACTGTTGGTCAAATATTTTGGATATAGGGCATTTTGCAAAAATTAGTATATTGTCTTTATTATGAAAATTATAAATTTTTATTGCATGAAAATATGCGAGAGTGATTGTTCTACATTGTCCAGTTGTATATTGTGTTTCCAGAAGGAAGCAGCCACACTGCTACAGGATGATCGGTTCAGTGCAATGTTTAAGAATCCTGACTTCCAAGTGGATCCAGAGAGTGAGGACTACAAACTTCTCAACCCAGTTGTCTCTAAATTAGAGAAGTCCCGCCAGAAAAAAGCACAGAGAATCGTAGAGGCGGAGGCCCACCAAGATGATGATGATGTGAGTAAAGACTTCTTATTCCAATAATTGGTTGATGTGAAGTAAAACATAAAATATACATTTGAAGAATTATTAGAATCAAATGTGAATTGACCACTTCCCATTGACAAACAACTTATAAATCTGAACACATTATAAACAGTCTCATCCTATTTGTAAATGTCAGAACTTCAAACGATAAAATCATGCAATATTTTAACCAGATTCAAACATTCTGTTCATTAGTTTATACTCAAATAGTGGTGTCAATTAACCGCTTGAGCATTAACCGGTTAACTGGGTTTTTTTACCGGTTAAAGTCGGTTAACCGGCGGGAAATTTGAACTGATAATTTCAAATGAAATCTTCATCTTCGATCTTGAAAGTTGAAACAAATTGGAAAAATGATATATCGGCGTTTATTTTTTATGTTCGTCAAGCTTTACTCTATTCTATGTAAGTAAGCGCGGGAAAGCAATGTGGCAGGGATTAAAGTTGCTGATTGGATGTTTGTAAGGAATTATCGGACCTATCACATGTATGAGTAGCTCACATGAAACTGACGCTTGAAAAACAAACAGATTAAAATGCAAAGTAAGGGTGGGAAAGCAATATGGGAGGGATTAAAGTTGCTGATTGGATGTTTGTAAAGAGTTATAGGACTTATGACATGTATGAGTAGCTTACGTGAAACTGACACCATAAAACCAAACGGATTAGCATGCAAAATAAGCGCGGGAAATCACAGAATTATACACGGTCAACTAACCGCCCATAAAAACACAGACCGGTCAAGGCATTATCGGCGGTTAACCGGTTAACTGGTTAATACTTGACACCTCTATACTCAAAACGAGGGGTTGCGAGGCTCAGTCCCCACTGGGGTGGATTGACTTTTTCATATGAGCCCTTAGTATAGGATTTCATTCTGTGTTTTCATTAACCAGTTAGAATTGTGCATCCTATTTGAACAACAACAGAGAATAGTCTTGCTTTATAAGCACCCGCTCTGGCTCAGTGGCAGAGTCAAGGTTACCAATATCGCTTTGCCCCGGGTTCGATTCCCGGTTCAGACAAGTTTGTTTGTGCGTTATGTAATTCTGGGTGTTTGACTGAGTGGTTCACGACTCGTATAAAAGGCTGTGGTGTGTACCTGTATGTCTGTGTACCTGTGCAGTGTGCACACAAAATAACACAGGGCTCCTCAAAATCATGCAGTTTTTCACCATTCTGACCATTTTTTGTATGATTTTTGGCCAAATTTGCCAAAGTGAACCCCCCCTAGAATTTTAGGGAAAAGTGAACCCCCCCTTGGAAAATTCTGGCTACGGGCCTGGCTCCTCCAAGGAGGGGTTTCTGGCTCTATCATCGAGTTTAAAATACGTAAAATACGAAATATGCCAATGAGGTATTGCTCGCCAAATATGGCGGTAACCAAGATATAATAATATGATATACAGTAATACACTTACAATGTACATCAGCCAATTTGCTTTACTCCAATGTAAGATTGTTTGTTTTTTCAGGAAAGGGAGGGTAAAGCAAGTTCAGATGAAGATAGCTCAGACGATGAACATACATGGGCACAAGAGGTAATACATAAGTTAACTTTTCTCTGTCTCCAAATTAATTATTTTTGATTGATATTCTACTCCAAAATACTTCAAATTGAAGTCAGGAATTTAATAACAAAGAAAGCATAAAGTATAGAATACTCTGTGAATTTCAAAGAACTGATCATTACTGTATCTATAGTTTATTGTATTTTATATCTATATATTATTTTGTATCTTATATTTTAATATGTCAACTTTGAATCTATGAGATTAGAATATAAATGATTAAACTAATAGGAATGCATACTTGTTGTTCAATAATATTGTTGTTGTAAAACCTGTCTTAGTGAACACCTCTCTAGTGAACACCTGTCTTAAGTGGACACCCTTTCCCAGCACATACTCTATTGACTTCTGTATAAATTACCCTCTCTGTACTGAACAGCTACCAACACTGGATATTTTTTTCTCGGCAAAAAAATGTTCAATAGGTTTTTACACAGGTTTTTACTGTAAGTAGTGTAATTCTACTTATCGTATGATCTGTAAAATGAAGCCTTCTGATTGGTCAGTTCTCGTGCTGTATTGCTATTGAGATTGTCCCCGTTGATCATCTCCGTCGCAATACAGAAAATATTGGTATGGAGGGGACAATCTCAGTAGCAATACAGAGGATCACACGATAAAAACGTTATTGAATGATTTGAAGTGCAATACAGTATATATTCTTCGTCTCGTTCCAATACGGAATTTCTTGAGCAGAATATATCCTGTATTGCACTTCAAATAATTCAATAACTATAATGTACTACTACTAGGTGAAGCAACAATACAGACAGGTTCAACAGGAAGCTAAGTTACAACGTAAACAAGAATGGCAGGAAAGGCAGGAGAAATTGAAATTCTTTGAAATTAAAGATGGTACTGAGTTCAAGGGAATAAAAGATAAATCTCAAAAACGAAAACAAACAAAGTAAGTTTTAATCACATGCTCAAATTGTCTTGTTTACTGAAGAGTTGTCTGTTCCAACTTAAATTATAAATGGAATTAGTCAAACTTTTATTCAACGTTTTTCAGAATAATGCCCATTTGTCATATACTTACAATAACATAACAAACTCTAAGTATATACAAGTTGAATTTTCAGTTAAAATCCCAGTCTTATGTAAAGAGATAAAGCATGTTGTGACTTTGTTTACTCCAGGAGAAGTCTTGGTGATAGGCTGAAAAGTGAGGGTGATTCTGATATAGTGAGGCAAACAGGAACATCACATGGTGCCAGAGAGATGACCTTTACACTGAAAAAGGCAAGCCTTCTTTTTATTTTTGGATATACTTAATTTGCCATACTAACAAAGCTTACAAAGTGTTCCAAAAAAATGACTGCAGACACCTTATTAAAGATATGTTCAAATTTTCCCGGTATATGTTTTATTCTTTCTGTGATGGCAGCTATGCACTTTTTAGACATCGGATGGAGCATGACTTAGCTACTACCAAATATGCAATGTTTTTCCAATTTTATGACTTGCACAGACCTGGGGATAATTCAAAAATATGAAGTTACCTGTATGTTAATAATAACTTGATTCACAAACTAAAGCCAGTTGAGAGCCTGGAAGTGAATTCCATTCAAACTAGCCTATTGAATTCATTTGCTGACACATTTTTATTCCAGAGTGATAAGGAGAAAACTAAGAAAATGGAGATGCAGCAACATCATGCAGAGAGACGGAAAATACGAAGATCTGCTCATGAAATAACAAAGACTTCTAAGCCTCAACCTAAGTACTGGATGGGAAAGAAAGTATCATAACACAGAGATTTGACTAGTTCTACTACATGTATTTAGGGTGAATGAAGATCCAGTTATAATGTGATCCATGTCTCCTCTGTCTCAGCGCTTGCGGCTTATCTTATTTATTTTGAATAAATAAAGAAGTGTTATCATTGAGACAAGAGAAGTTCTTTGAAAAGTTGATGTAAAGGTGTTTTAGTGGATATGTATGATGCAATAGAGGCATTTCTAGAAGTACAAATGTTGATAATTTAATGTGTTTCAATGCACTTGTATTGAAAATCGGAGCAAATGTGACATAGGAATAATTGCTGTATACACTATAAATACCGTTTATGACGGTACTGTTTATATGATCATGAGTATGAATAAATATTAAATAAATGAAATAAAAGTATTATGTGATTTAATTATTCTATGCAAGTCAAATATTAATGCAATGCCTTGTCGAACCAATCAAGGAATAAAGTAAGAAGCCGTTCTAACGACATTTGGCCTCTAGTAGATATGATACAGAGGAACTTAAAATACTATTTCAAAATTGAGCATAATGTGTGACCTTGACTTGACTTTGACCTCAAAGTAATACGACCTTATCCTCATGAACATGTAGGGTTACAGCATGGGCATTCAATAGCTATTGAAAGCCCATGGTTACAGTAAAACCTATACACCCGGAATACCTCCCAGTGTGACAGCGTTTTGGTCCCACTTTTTGATCTGCCATTGGTTTCCATTATGAATACTTTTGGTCATTGCCGGTAATAACTGGGCATAATGTTAAATATATGGGGCAATGACGTCTGACGAGTTCGAGAGATCTTTAGTAGTGCATGCACAATTTTGACAAAGTGCATGCTTTTAAATAACTCTTAATTTAAAAGATGGCGACACTTCTATAAAATAAATGAATCATGTACAACAAACAACTTCGCCATCTTTCATTGCGGTGGTAAATGGTTGATATATAAAAACTTGACAGATCAAAAATATTTTTAATAATTTATTGTAAGTTTTGATTTGTTTGAGCTGTTTTTGATGTCTAATGAAAGATAAAGTACTTGTCAATCTTTGGAAATACTATGAAGTTCAAAAGTATAAGTCTATTTTGCCAAAAAATGTTGAAAATACGCATAGTGAGGCTTTAAGTATTGCATATAATAAATTAATGTAAGTATTTGTCTATATAAAATACGTAACTGTTCAATATAATGGAGTAGGCCAAAAGAAGTTTGAGTTTAATCTTTGAGTTTATCTACTTGACTTTTGTTGATAAAATATAAACTGACTTGCCGGATGACCTTATTTTGAGATAACTCTGTACTAAGTTAATGAATGAAAAATAGACAGTCTTTACCCATAATACAAAATGCACTTTATCTATTTTATTCTAATTCAAGCTTACATGTAATCACATCATGAATCCTTAGTCTAGAAATAAACTTATTCCTACGAGAATAAAATAATCATAAAAGTTTACATGGCTGGTTTGAGATCACTTCGAGGGATTCTTGGAGTCCCACGTAGAACAAGCCTAGGGCAAAAATGTCTGTTTTCGTATTACCCAGTTAATGACAGCCTCTATGGATTATCATCTGAACTCATACAGGTAAGTATAAGATCATTCACATTTACTTGTTCTTTAAGATGAATTTTAAAAGCATTTGCAATTTTTGGAATACATAGTTCTGTAAATGATAGAAACTAAGCCGCCTGTGGTCATTTGAAACAAAGGAATAGAGTTTCTCCAATTTAAACTAGTATGTATGAACATCTTTCAGCTTCGAGAGACAGTATTTAACTTTGCCAAGAAGGAGATAGCTCCATACGCTGCAGAGGGAGATGAAAGCAATGCATTTCCTGGCTTCAGAGAGAAGATGTACAAACTGGGACAAATGGGGCTACTAGGCATGACCGTTCCAGGTAAACTGACCAAAATTCTAGTCTTGCCAAATAATGAATCCCATCTCCCTCCCTCCTGCCGAGGACGGAGAAAAGTGAGGGGGTAAAGGATCTTATTGCAACTTTACTAACCTACTGTATGATATCCAATTCAATTTTTCAGCTGAATTTGGAGGTTCTGATGCGGGCTATCTGGCTCAATGTATAGCAACAGAAGAACTATCACGGGCATCTGCATCATTTGGAGCATTATATTGCGCACATACAAACCTTTCCATGAACAATATAGTACTCAATGGTACCACAGAACAGAAGGAAAGGTTTCTTCCCAAAGTAGGTAGAGTCGTGGTCACGTTCTAATAAAAACCAAATTAAGATAACCGAGGCTTTGAGATTAAAAGAATATACAAGAGTTCGTTTTTACAATCTCAATTGAAGAATCGTTTTTGTGGATGCTTAGCTGCCCATGGAAGGCATGTATTGCTTAATTTTGTGATAAACGAGAGTAAATCGGTTTATGAGTATACTGTATCTCAATTTGTGAAAACTTCTAAACTCATAGTTACTGAAAACAAGGTGAGGGAACAGCTGAACACTAAAACCAGATGATTACCGAACGTTCACTAGAAATATTGCAAATATGACATTTCCTTTATGTTTATTTCATATCTTTTCAAGAAATGTAAATCTATACAATTTAACTTATGATTCAAAACTGGTATCTTTGCTCAATTAACTTACAAATGGTATAAAATGGGAATCGAAGTCCCTGTGTAGATATGTTGTTTGAGTGAATATGTATGCACCTGTATTTCTAGATGTGTTCTGGTGAGTTACTGGGAGCTGTGGCTATAAGTGAGACAACAAGTGGCTCAGATGCCGTCAGTATGAAATTACATGCAGAACGTCAAGGTATAGGCATACCCCTTAGTTTTTTGAAGTTTTTTTGTTATCTAAAACGGCACAATTTAGTCAACACGATTTTATATACCATGTACCTTATTCTCAATTTCAAAACATATACTTAGTGATTTCAAAAAGTGGGGCAACATGTTAATATTAACCTTTTGAAGCTGCTCCGTGAAGTCTAGTTTTCATGTGCAAAAGAAAAAATCAGAAATCCTGAAGACAAAAACGTTATGCAACATTATGTGGGTGGCACTTTTTGTGTCACCCTGTACCATCTGTAATATTTAACATAGTGTATATAGACCCATAATTTTATAGCTCTGGTGATTTAAACTTTTCAATTTGCAGATGGCAATTATAGGTTGAATGGTACGAAAACTTGGATATCTAATGGACCAGAAGCAGATATCCTTCTAACTTATGCCACAACCGACTCCACAAAGAAACAGCATGGCATCACAGCATTTATAGTGGAAGCTGTAAGTATTTATGTACAACAAATAGTTAATATAAACGGCCATGATCTCAACCTGACGAAGGCATTTCAAAAGCATTATAACCGCTAGGATATCATTTGACCCACCCCTAGAATTTGTAAACCACCGGTTCCATGAATAAAATCTCCAATTACTCAGGAAAAATTCAGCAGTCAAACACAAAACTTAAATATGTTTTAATTCACTGGAATAGTAACTGATTATTGTACACTAATCAGATTCAGAAAAAATTCGATCTGTTTATGCAGGCCTTCAGCGAAAACTCAACTTCCGGAGTCTAATGCCCCAGTTACATTTGATTTACGGCAACCGTACATCGGTCATAGCTTACCAAAATCGAGAGAAATATGCAGCATTAAATATAGAGATAAGCATTACAATGTAGATTTTTTATATGGATTTTATGAAACTACGTCCACCGTGCGCTCGCCGTAGAGCAAATTTGACCGAGGCTTTACATATCAAACCTGGTACTATTAATGTTACAGGATAGTCCAGGATTCAACAAAGGGCCACCGTTTGACAAATTAGGTTTGCGGGCCATGGGGATGTGCCAGCTTTTCTTTGATGACTGTATTGTCCCAGGTAATTGCGTGTCCATCCTTATTTATAAACAATAAGTTAGTTTCTTACTTTTGGGTTCATTAATTTAATATGGTATTACTTAACCTTAGATAAAATACAAAGTTAGAAGTTTGGAACTACAGTGAACCTAAAGTGGGACACCTATGGAAGTGAAACAATTTTCCATTACATATTGTTAATGTTAAATGAACCTAGTAGTAAATATTTTAGTAGTACCAACTGTGTTCCACGTACACTGGTTTTACTGTTAAGTTACTGTTAATGTTAAGTTTCAAAAAGCAGAAAATTGCAATTTTAGAATCGAACGTTTTGGGAGGTGAGAACAAAGGAGTGTATGTAATGATGCGTGGACTGGACTATGAACGACTTAACCTTGCTGCTCCACCACTCGGGTATATATAGTACTTTTGGTAAAAAATAAGTTGTCATATTTCTTTGATGCATTTTAGCTGGGCAGTTTTGTGGAAACCTTTCGATTTATCAAGAATATACGCGTCTCGAACTCGCAACCTCTTGGTTACGGCGCCCAATCGCCTAGTCTGAACGTGCCGGCCCTCAAACACTCTCGGCCATCTCGACAACATATTTATCATGAAAAACAAGGCAGATTTTGAAATTCCAGGTCAGTATTTCATTTTATAGGTTTTTGATCATGTATACATTTCCTTTTCTTTTTGTTATTTTAGAATACAACAAGCATGTTGTGATGTGGCCTTTGAGTATGCCCACCAGAGGAAACAGTTTGGCAAGAACATAGGGGAATTCCAGGTAGGTACATAACAATATCATATTACATATAACTTATTCTACAGAGAGGAAATAATAGTATTTGTACGGTATAGCTTACTTGACTTCTCTGCATTTGAAATTGAGCCTAATTGACCTAATAGCATGGTTGCAATTGTAAATAGCTACAGGTATGTCTCATCACATAATTTAAGACGCTTTTCAAATAAAACTTTAAAAAGTATGGCGCATAAAGTTCATAGATCTCTTTGCATTATTTTCATTTGCCTTACTTATCTTGAATTCTGGCGACGCATCTCTAAGCTTTTAACAAAAGACACGCCAAAAGCTTTCATTTATATCTGGTAATTTCGCAGTCTTCCTATACTTGAACAAAGTTGTCAGTATTGTTGAAACAAATTTTAAAAATGGCATATCAAATGCTTAAATTCCCTTAATTTGACAATTTAGTTAATCCAAGGGAAAATGGCGGATATGTATGTTGATGTGAACGTTTGCCGGTCCCTGTTGTACAATGTGGCTAGAGCATGTGACAGAGGAGCCAAGGACCCAAAGGACTGTGCAGCTGTGATATTGCTATGTGCAGAAAAAGCAACAAAGCTAGCTCTGGATGTAGTACAAATACTTGGTAAGTAAGAGATCGAGATGTCAGATTTAAAATCACATTTTGACAGTCTGATTTTCCTTAGCCTCGACCGGACTACTAGCTTATGGGTGTCAGGATTTGGAAAATATTAAATGAATTGTTTTTGATAGGAACGACCATACCTTTAAATTAGACGTTTTTCTTTTTTTGGCTTCTTAGGTAAGATTTTGTTCAAAAAGCGTGGACAAGTCTAGTCATCAGTTAATGACAGGTGAAGGAAATCTTCAAGTGAATATAGGTCGCTGGAAAAATAACCCAACCAATGAACGACTATGCAAAATGTGCAAATGTGAAATTGAAACGTTATCTCACATGTTGCTTGAATGTGAGCCTTTAAATGTGGAACGAACCCCCCTTCTGGATATAATGAGAGAATATGGTCTGACTGACACTACATGTACAAATCAGCAGAAGTTGAACTTTATTTTTGACGAGGGACAGATTTTAGACTGCGAGGGACTTATAAGGATAGCACAAAGTGTTTATAAAATGTATAATATGCGACCGAAAGAGGATACGTTAATGTAACAAAAAATGTATGATCTTAACCCAATGCGGTGAATACCTACATGTAGCATGTTATTCTTACTTACACTGTATATTAGAATGCAACTTTCTGACATCTTAACTGTATATAGATAAAAACTGTAAATTACAAAACTACATAAAATATTGTACAAATGTTGTACTAAATTATACTCTCATACTATGTACTCATCAAAACTGATGGATAAAATAAACATAATAATAATAATAATCAGGTCATACAACTTCCCTCGTCAAATAGGCTATGTTTTTGTAATATTCGCATTTTCGCATTTGAAATATTCGCATTTTGATAATAAAGTATCGAATTTATTTTCAGGGGGAAATGGTTACATAAATGACTACCCGGCTGGGAGGCTACTACGCGATGCAAAAGGTTGGGAGATAGCCGGTGGCACTAGTGAAATACGACGTTTGCTGATAGGGCGTGCGATTAATGCACAATACAGCCGAGGGACGTAGGTTTCTGACTGTACTACTCGGACTGAACTACATCCAGGACATTATTCGATGAAACATCAAAGATTCATATAAATCTATTTTCATTCAATATTAACACACAATTGCAAATAAATAAAAAACAAATGTGTGTTGTTAAAACCTATTCAAGTTTAAACCACTTGGTGGAGAGAATAGGTAATACGAAATCACTCAAGTAAACTCTGAAAAATATCCAGATTAAAGATGGCGAAAACATCTATCTGGAAAACATTTCAAATTGAAATAGCTTAATCCTTCTAGTTCTGCAACCAAAGGGGACGTTCTCATTTCAAAATGCTTAGTTTGTCCCATTTTTGTCATTTGGCTAGCATTCGGTCATGTTCACCTCATAAAGAATAGAGTCATATGTAAAATCGCTCGTAGTCATTTCCTGTCCGACGGGGCGTTTTTAAAGGAAATGGGAATTATGGAAAACTGTTATGAACACGTTTTCAAAAGTATTGCGTTTAATGTAAACATAGTATATGCAGCAATGGAGGCCAGTGATGAACATATATTTGAGAAAATCATCAAGATTGAGCGAAAGAACTGATGTTTAATTAAAAACCGACACTGAATTTTGGGAAAATGTCCATCTTGCAAACACACGATCCATCGGCGCCGCTAATTAAGACGGAAGTGATTCTAATTCTAATACAAGAAAGCTGTGCAAGAGGAGAATCACAATCCTTGATTTTTAGACGTCGGGGAGTTTTATAAGTTTTAAAGCACTGTTGTCTTGTATGCTCCTGCAGTGCACAACAATTAGAAATTCTAAATTCTCCCAACGGAGAGTTGATTTAATCAAGTCGATCGACTCGAGACACTTCAGTAACGTTTCAAGTTGCAAAATCAACGGCAATGGATATGGAATGCGTGGTGTTATCATCGATTACCTTATCATAATACTGCGGTGTTCTGGTTTTGATCCAATTGTTATTTTATCCAATATCAAATCGGCAACCCTAAGTGGAGTCATTTCGAATTTCATTTACGTGAGCCCCACCCATCTCAACGCTCACGTTAATTGTTGTTGGAATCGGATAAACAGATTATTGGAAATATGTACAATCTTCCAAAAGATCTGTGACTTCATCAAACGAGAGTTCTTAATTAAGATCCAAAATACGTTTTAGTTTAGTTTTAGTTTAAAAGAGTTTATTTTTGTGTCACTGATATTACAATATACATATAAAATACATAATAAAAACAACATTTTGTAACATCACCAGCCGGTGCCGACTTATGAGACACAGTATACATTATATCTGAGTGTCACCCATTACTACCCCCAATGGGCAGCTTGGGTCAACATTCATAAAGACAGAGACAAAAAATGTCTCTGGTAAAAATTTATACATTAATAACCAATGATATAAATTCAGTCTGATTAATCAGTTTGGCATAAATAAGCAGTTCATGGAATCATATTGTCAATCATTATATTAAATACATATATTGCAGCTAATGTGAGATCGATATTGCATAATAAATACATATATTGCACTAAATGAGAGTAGCATGTTGCATATGGTCAAAAATTACAATAAATACAAATATCGCACTCAATGTGAATTGTATCATGCACATGGTCGAAGACTGATATTACAATAAATACATATATTGCACTTAATGTGAGTAGCATGTTGCATATGGTCAAATATTACAATAAATATGAATATTGCACTAAATGTGAAATACACAATGCATATGGTTGTGTACGAAAAGGTCGCTCGTTCGATCTGATTCTTCTTTGAATAGAACGCATATCCAACCAGGTGTTTATTTTAGTAAAGAAATCATATCTAAAATGTCAAATTACCAAAAATGGTTGAACCGTAAGATTGTTAGCAATTTCTAGAAGATGTTTATTTTTTGAAGAAATTGTTTAATTCCCGCTCCCCATTCTAATATGATATTTTTCAAGATCACTTACATTCACCGCTGTTTCCCACATGGAACACGTGACATCGCTGATGAGACGAACAATTTGACATGTGCCCACTTAAAACACGGCATGTTAGTTTTGAATGACATATGTATATTCACATATGTTCAATATGAAATTATGAAAGAAAATGTGTAGGTAAATGTGTTTAAATACAGGCAAATAAGGTAATAATAATAGAATTTATTTTCACAGAAAGTGAAGACCCTTATATCAATTTAGTTGAGTTGTTAGCTTGTATTCATATATTGAAATGCCGTATTTCAATTGAAACCGCAAATTGGTGACTTTTAGTATTTGTAAAAAAGAAAATTATGAAAAACGGAAGTCTCATGCAGTCGATGTAAAATTACATTTTCATCTGTCTACATATAGATTTGGTTGAATTTCTCAAGAACAAAAATATCATTTGCCGCAAAACAACCTCTTTCCGTTTCATCGCGTGAGGATATACCGCATAATCAAAGGGTCATATCCACCGTAACCTTTTCAGCTATTCGATTTGGGCTTATTAGTCATTCATTTGGATAAATATACAAGAAACGTGAACTACTACATTAAAAAGATATTATCAAATACCTCTCAGCTACGGATGTAATGTTCAGCATCGTAGGAAACGCTTTGAATGACACTGTTTCGGGTAAATTAACGATACCTTGCTTTGTACGATAAAATCAATCAAATAGCACAATACATAGAGGCATATTTCTCACCAAGACCACTGTCTGTTTCCCCAGGTCAAGTTGAAGCAACCATTGAATGTTTTTGATCGCCATTTCAGATCAATGAAAACGTCTCCGAAAAGTGAAATAATATATACTATGAAGTGCATCTCCACTAACTCAATTTGCATCATTTATCTTACCAGTCTACCCATGTTAAATAATGACATATTCTCTTCGACATGCAACGGAAAACAACAAAACCTTTGTGGATACATCTAGCTCGATAGGTTTTAGTAGACGGTAATACTGCCTCTATTCTTTTGTAATCTTGCTCGTTGTAGAATTGTGGATGGCGATTGGAAGAACTGTTTTGCCCATAGTAAGAAAGAAAAAATGCGATGAATGATCAAAATGGAGAGAGAATAAAGTCAAGCAAGCGTCTACCCTCATCTCAGAGTCTAGTTATTAACTACCGACGAAGCTCTCTTGGGTCAAACGAATGCAAAGGGTATCAAGCGTCAGAATGAGATAAAAGGATCCGAGTGCCAGGCTAACATTTCGAAGAAATTGGGTCGATTAAAGAGGGCAACTGTCATTTAAGAGAGATATTTGGCTTTGTAAGAATAACAAGGCCACAAATGCTCGCATATCAATCATATTCTGGATTTCAAAACATATGCGCACATTGTTTATTTCAAGGGGTGTAAATATGATGATGTGCTTTTAGGAGAATATAAACAGGGTTCACTTACTACTAGAGCTTACTAGTACTGCTGGTATTTAGACGAGGCTGTTCAGGGTGAATAGAAAGGACTCTATTCAAGCCAAACAGATTCTCGATTCTACTATAAAGATTCACGAGATCGACACAGAAGGACTAATTCATCCTCATAGAGGAATAGATGTATTCGTGTCCTACTTGCAAAGACCGGGATCGAACATTGTCGCTGTAAATGATCGACTGGAGACAGTAGCAAGGCTGATTTTAAATATCCAGTGAATGAAAGTGTATCACTGACAGAGCTAGAGCTTTGTACTATTTGAGTAGAGCATATATTCTTCAAAGATTTAAGTATTGTTCAGCTCAGAGGATATTCTTGTCTCTTTCAGGAGAAAGGACCATGGGGCATTGTGAAACGACAGTGCGGATATGACTTACAATGGGGAGTCATGTTGGTCCACGCAACCGTATATAGTTCTACCTAAACAACTGCAATGCATTCACTTCCGAAGTAGCAAAGGTAAAATTGACTGATCGAGGAAACTAAAATGACCTGACAAGCCTTATCCAGGATGCTTGAAACACGTCTCCTAGGATTTATTTATTTCGTAATTGTATCCTGGGTTGGTGAAAGCTCAAACGGTGCAATAATTGACTACGTCGAGGTGGAGACGGAAGATGGGAGACTGAGGGGAAAGGTCGTCGAAACCTTCGCAGGTAAAATATAGTAATTATAGCAATAAATCAGTTCGCTTCATCTCATTTATTTCTGAAAATATGCAGGTTTAATTTGTTTTTGACTTAACGCATCAAGGCAAAATTGATTCAGCGTCGCATATAGGCTATTTATTATCCACATAAACTTTTTAGAGCTTTGCTGCTATTCAGCCGACCAACCTTTTAGTTCCTTCCATAGAAATGCATTTATACCACCAAAATACAAGTCTCAAAGCACGTAACATGCATACATGTATATATAGAGGTTTAAAATAGCATATTAGAAGTCGACCTGATAACCCATTCCGTATACAAGTGCGGTTACGACAAAATGGTATCTGATTTCTAACGAGACGCATAAACAAACACGGTAAAAAATTGGGAAAGAAAGATATATCAAATATCCTCGTATAATCAAGCTGGTATATTTATCACATCTCGTAAATCCAGGTAATGTAGCCAAAGGGCCCCATATGTTAGCAATTCGCCCGTCACTGACATCCGAGCATTACGTAACTTTTTTAAACCAAAGGTAAGGCGTCTAAATGTGCATATAAAATGAATCACTAAGTAATGATTTCAGATTTAAAAAATCAAATTACAAAATTGGAATTTAAAAAGGAATTATCCCGATATCTCAAAAGTTAGCGTTCATTTTTCTTCATCTTATATGCATTCTTTATATTAGTTTAATTAAGTGTTACCACCAAACGGTGGTGATTTGGTACAGCCACCGTTTCAGCGGCGTCATTTTAAAAACATTGGTTGCCTGTAAAGATATACAGTAACACTTTTGTAATTGCAACCAGACTGCAGCCAGGAAGTGGTGGTGTATTGTATAATCCAGGGTTAAACGAATTAAACATATTAAAATATGTACAATCAACGTTTCTGTAACCAGCGCTCGGCATGGGCGGCGGCGTTCGGTGTCTTTAAAAGTGATTGTAAGTTTGAGAAAATAGTCACACGTTTGTTACAAATTCAAACGGTTAATCATTGCAACCAGGCTGCAACTAAGGAGTGGTGATATGTTATCGCCACCGTTGTTTTGTGACTAGCGTTTGGCGTGGGCGTCGGCGTTCGGCGTCTTCAAATTGGTTGCAAGTATGTAAAAATAGTTACACTTTTGTAATAAACGGTTAGCAATTGCAGCTAGGCTGCAACCAAGAAGTGTTTTTGTGACCAGTGTTCGGCATAGGCATCGGCGTTCGGCGTCTGTAAATAGTGGTGCACGTCTGTAAAATGTAGTCTGTAACAAATGGTCACACTTTTTAAATTGTAACAAGGAGGCTTAATTTTATCAGGTCAGTGCTTTGTTGAAAATAGAGCCCGTCTATAAAAAGCAGGCCGTGATTGAAAAAATAACGCTAAAATTGCAAAGAAAAGTATCTCTCCACACCTCTCATAAATATGAGTGTTTTAAGGAATACCACGTTGAGCTACCAATTCCAACTAAAATGTAAATAGTTGTAAGTTGCAACTTACCTAGCTAAAACCATTTTTCTAAGGGCTATCATGATATGTCTAACCCAAATTTTGGACTAACTGGTGAAGTATTCTGACAAGCGTTAACTACTGATACAATCGCAATCCACGTGTAAATGACAGGGGGTCCCCACTATAAATCATCATGGGCTAGAACCACTGAGCTTTAGATGCCAGATATTTGCGTATAGCTGTAAAACAAAACTACTTTCTGTTTCCCTGAAATTTATACTCCTGTTAAGCATGGCAGGATCAGCTGCCAATGTTTAATAATTCGTATCTGAAAAACGATCAACATTTACGTATTGATCGGAAGTAAACGAATTATAAATAATACATCGTATGAAAGACTGCAAAGGAAAATAAATATAAAAATGGAACGACAAGCTGACAATAAGGTGTTTTAATAAACGTTTTCAGAATCGATTTAAACTGGGGATGTTATGATCAGAAGTACAGTCCCCTCCATAAGTTTGGCAACCTTTTCCCCCCATTGAACTACATGTTAAAGCCTCCTTACGTTTGAATTTTTATTTACTTAACCGGCGATGAAATAACAAATGATATTGATGGAAACGTAACTTGACTTTATTTCCAATACCTCCAAATTTTCTCAATTTTTTCCTCAATTACAATAGGTCGAAAATTGATGATAAATTTGATGAATTTTTGAAAATCGTCATTCCCATGTAATCCAATGGGAAATGGAGGGTTCGGGGCAAATCAGAAACCAGGATATCTTTTCAGTAAAAGATTCAGCAAAAAATATTTTTATATAGAAAATTGAATTGTCTAACTTTTTTGAACACTAAGTGTTTAGTTTATTTGATGAATATTAAAGTTACAGCGCTTCAAAGTCATTTTTGAAAATAATTTTTCCCCTCCTGTGTTATTTCAATGGGAGAGATTTTTTGAAAAACAATTTTGACTTTAAAGCCCTATAACTTTTTTGAACCTGAAGAAACATATCAATTTTTTGTTAAATAAAGTTAGCAATTTCAATTGCCTGCCTAACTCGTATTTTTTGCAAGGACTCGGATGGATGGATATTCTGTCATATGACTTGCGGCAAACCTACCATTTCTCATTGGTAAACATGGGAATGTCGATTTTCAAAAATTCATCAAATTTATCATCAATTTTCGACCTATTGTAATTGAGGAAAAAAATTGAGAAAATTTGGAGGTATTGGAATTAAAGTCAAATTACGTTCCCATCAATATTATAAGTATTTTCATTGCAGGTTAAGTAAATAAAAATTCAAAGGTAAAGAGGCTTTAACACGTAGTTCAATGGGGGAAAAAAGGTTGCCAAACTTATGGAGGGGAGTGTATTTTGAAAAAATGTATAGAGACACTTGGCGTCTGTAAATGACGCTAAAATTCTGTTTTGCAGCATGCAATCATGAAATCTTATGGTTTTAAGGTACACATTTAAAGCTTATCATTGAACTAGGGGTATAAGACAGATATCAGTGTTGGCTTTCACATTGTAAGTCATAAAAATGTGATATAAGCCTTACTAAAGGCCTACCTCAAATTTTTATAACTTTGTTGAATAGATGATGAATCATTGATGAAAAATTGGCGTTGCCAATCATTTTTGGGAATTGGAGATCTGCTTTGAATAAGGATTTTACTCTTTTATAATGTTCGTGTATATCCTATAGCTTGACTATTTATATCATATCCATTATGATGCAGTTAAATAAAAAATCCCATACAACATAACGTCTCCTTAATTATAATGTATGCTTGAATATATAACCTATTTATTTCGACCACCCTGAAATCAAAGGGCTTAGTCATCCCTCCTCGAGAGAGGAACGTGTGAAATCAATGGATCTCGTCTGGGAAATGTTTAATACAAAACAAAATATTCAAAATAGAAATGCCAACGCTCACCCTAGATTTGAAACCCCAAAGGATAGTGAATGACGCTCTCTTTTACAGAACGAAAACCCACTATTGAAAGGGGTAGTGGAGGTTACACCGTCTGTATTATTACATTATTGGATCAAATTCCATAACAAAGACTTCAGGATAGCAAACAGGAAGTAACTAAGAATGTTCAATCAATATCAAGTTTTAAGCATGCAAAAAGTTCATAAATTGTCTGATCTAAAGACCAATGTTATTAATTACAGACTGTGATGTCTACGATTTTATGTAGGCCGTTTTCAGATAAATAATATCAATACATAATAAAGAATAGAGATGTTATTGAATTTCAACACGTGTTTTATCAAGTCACTCCCAAGCGGATCCATCATCACAGAACGAAATTATTAATCCTTGGTGGCTAACTAGTCCATTTTGACATGAAAAACCGGGGCTTTATCCAGGCGTCGCATTACATCGCCATGCCCTTGCATTTAATAAACAACATACCTATATTTAGTATATTCTTCAAATTCTTTCAATATTGGAACCAGTCAGATGCTTTAGAACGAAAGTCATAACGACTTTAAGGGATGTGTATAATAGGCCTAAAGTAGGTTTCACCAAAGACGTCCTTGGTTTCACTAATAAAAAAGACTAAATATATCTAGGCCTGAAGATCATATTTATTTTTTACGAGCTGCATGGGACGATGGAAGCACAAATCAACCTCCCTTATTCCTGTCATGCCTTGCATTCTCTGGGGTGTAAAATGGCGAATAACTTTCCTGTTGGGGTGAGATATGTTTTCTTATTTCATAATTAAGAAACGTGATATATCTCTGCTTTTCATAAGACGTCGAGTGTGATTAAAAGTCATATAAAACATTGCATACTATAATTGGAAAGCTCACAAATGGCAATAAACATCCGTGTTTATACGAATTTTATTGCTTTTTTGTTGCTTTTATGCACTTTTCCATAACTGACTTAAAATGTCTCTTCGTCTTGCTGTGTTTGATCCTGAATAATGATCAAGTTCAGAGGGAAAAATGCCCCTTATATACTGGTTCTTTTAACGTGATATTATTGTTTGGGATATCTAACTTGATTTCCTTATTATCGAACTGTATTTTCAATATTCCTTGAAAATACGTTATGTTTTGTTACAATCTTTATACTCGTCTATCACCTGGGGACTCTTGACTTATAAGTGCACTTCTTTGTGTACATTCTGGACACTCTTGCCTTAGAAATTGAGTTCTCTTGTTGTACAATCTGGAGGGTGTCCCGAAAGTATTGGGCCCCCCTAGGCAGACATACCAATGTCGTCATAGTATGTGTCATATATCATTTTAATGCTTATCCAAAGTTACATTAATTCGCCAAGTATCATGGTTCAACTCTCAAATGTGAAAAAATTACAGGCATTTCAAAAGTTAGTGTTTGGTCAAAATTAAGTTCAATTTTACACCAAATCATTAGTCAGTGTGTCCTCCCGGGCCATCCAGCAGCAATTCTTTTCGGGTCGGAGGGATATTGAGTTTGAAAAAGAGAACGGTGAGGGTAGAAACTCTATGGAAACTCTTCTAAAGTCCATTAACAGGTTTTAAGAGGGTTATAAAATTCCACACCCCTATTTGAAGGGCTTTTATGGTCATATCTGAAAATAATTAATTGCTGTTGTTAACATGGTCAAGGGGGACACATTGACTAGTAATGTGGGGTAAAATTGAACTTTATTTTGACAAAACACTAACTTTTAAAATGACTGTAACCTTTTCCCATTTGGGAGTTAAACCATAATACTTGGCAAATCAATGTAACTTTGGATAAGCTTTAAAATGATATATGACACATACTATGAGGACACTGGAAAATGTCTGCCTGGGGGGGGGGCATACTTTCGGGACACCCTGTATATACTCCTGTCTCACTATCTTGATAACCGTGTCTTACAATGACTATTTTTTTACATTCCTGGTACCCTTGTTGTATAATCTGGGAACTGTTGTATGGATATTCACCTGGATGCGATTGTCTTTCAATCTAAGTACTTTTGTCTTAAAACTCCTGTTGCCCTTGTCTCATATATTCAGGATACTCTTGTCTTAAAATCTGGGAATTCTTGTCTTACCACCTGGCCCTGGTAGACTATGGGTACAATCTGGGCGTACGTACTTTTTAATCCTGATACCCCTGTGTCATGATCAGGATACTCTTGTTCTACAATCTGAATACTCTTACAATCTGGGAATCAACTTGGATACTCTTTTCTTATAATCTGTATACCACTCTTGTCTCGAAATCTTGGTACTCCTGTCTTAGAATCTGCATTATTTTGTCTTACAATCTTGGCACTTTCTTAAAATCTGGATATTCTTGTCTCTCAATATGGACACTCTTGTCTTACTATCTCAAATCATATTGTGTGTGCATCTTCAGAGAATTGCTGAAAATTGGTGTTCAATCTTGCAATCAAAATAAGTTTTACTTCCATCACATTATCTTCGTTTAACCTCAAATAACGCAAGGACGCGGTTTATTCAGATAATAGAATAATAATTCAAAAAAGACAAAACCCCAAATTAAGATGGACTGATATCAGTTCGAGTTTTACAAAGTTTCAACATCCCAAGAAGTTCACGGAGTTCAAAAAGGTTTTTGTCTATGACATCATATTTTGTGGGCATTTTGGTATGTATAATTATGTTTTAAGTTGGGCAGCATAACAGTCACATTATGTATCTAGGAAATACAAGTTATTTGTAATGTGAGGTTTTCACTTATTTTCATTTTTGTACTTCGTGTACGGGTGCTCCAAATGGCATTTGGAAAACAAAATATCTAACAAAACAAAACGGTTTTCCCTCTATGAACATCCTCCTTACCTCAGTTTGTTCAACACATTCTGCCGTTGGAATAACAGTTACGCGTTCCATGAAATAGATGGTCTGGAAAAAAGTAAATTCAACCCAACTACTAGATTCCCAAATGACTCGAAAAGTCTTTAACCAAAAATCACAACATTGCATGATAGCGTTATTATGTTTGAAATTAATAGTCTTTCCGCTTGCCTCTTAAACTCTTGACTGTACATATTATGGTTGAGTGACACCGTTATCAGTTAATTCATTGGGCACCTTGCTAATATCATCAGCTTTGAAAGTGGCAGTGTGGTTGATCAATCTATCAAAGTACTTTTATTGGTTCATTTCAGGTATCCATTTCCCTGCTGAAGACTAAATCTCATTTTGTATTTCCTACTTAATCGTGTCATAGTAATCATTGACTGGCGTGCATGCACGTACTTCACTTGTGATCCACTCGATTACGCTGGTTACCGAAACGGTTCATTTCGGGTGTCGGAACGTCGAAGGTACGATTTTTCTTTTTTCCCTATTTCACGTGTTGTAGGCAGAATCCCCACGACGTTTTTTCTCACAAACTTGTATCAGTATCATATGTTTTAGAAAATGTACATGTTTGCGAAAAAATAGCTCAGGAGACAACAGAATCGTCGATTTAAGTTACAGAAACGGTTTGGGTTAAAAGTGTAGATCTTAACTGTTTTTCGAAATACCGTTTCTGTAACTTAAGTGAGGAATTAAATCGACGATTCTGTTGTCTTCTGAACTATTTGTTCTGCCTACAAGGTGTGAAATAAGGAAAAAAGAAAAATCGTAGCTTCGATGTTCTGACATTTTGTTACCGAAACGAACCGTTTCGGTAATCAGCGTAATCGAGTGAATCACCAGTGCACTTGCATATCTTAAACATGCTTCGACTTATCAGTGCCCGTTTCGGCGTTTGTTAGCCACTTATGATGTGTGATAATAATTATTGCACCATTGCTTTATTCAAAACAACATTTACGCTGTATTCAATTTTTAATTTTTGTTCTGAAAGATAAAAAGTTAACAAAAAGTTCAAAAGATAAATAATGCAAGCAATCTAATATCTAAGTCTAAGGTTGACCAATCCTATTTTGTTCTTGAATTATAAAGATTATAAATATAACAGATGTCCAGTAGATAGTGAAAACTTGTTTCTTGCAAAGGATAATATTACAACACGATAAAAACCATCTTCATTCATTTAATTTACGGATGTCATATGTGATCACAAATGATACGAATTTAATTGTCAATCCTTGTAAATTATATGAGAGTATTCTAATATATAGTCATTTTCACATGCAGTCAGTTTTACCCTACGAGTATCCCTACGTTTTGAGTGCATTAACGTTTAATCGAACGGATGTAGCCGCCCTACGTTCATCAATATTTATCTACCTTAGAGTTTGATTCATTATTTGTTAACCAAATGACTATCTACAACATGGAACGAAAGTAAGTTTATCTTCCATAACAAACTCCATGGCTCCTGGACTGAGTTACGACCAACCACCTAGCGTAATTATATCGCAAGTAGTTTAGCTACTTACTTCCTCTTCGTCTTTTACTGATTATGACATCTGTCAGTGTCATATTTATGTAAGATCTAATCAACATCGTTTTACTTTTTCAGGCAACGTGACTCAGTATTTGGGGATACCATATGTGGCGCCACCTATTGGAGAAAGGCGTTTTGGCGCACCCGAAAATGCATCAAAATGGAATAGTACCCGAAATGCAACAGCATATGGCGATATGTGCCCACAAGATGTTTCCCTCTTGAAGAAATATTTGGCGGAGGAATATATGGTATCTCCTGAAATGTCCAGACTTGTTGCTAATGTTGTTCATGAAAGGACAAGCGAGGATTGTCTCACCCTCAACATATTCGCACCTGTTCTAAGCGGCGTCTCCCCCCGTCAGGTGTTACCTGTAATGCTATACATTCACGGTGGCTCATTCTTAGTTGGATCTGGTATGCTTATTGATGGTTCAACATTAGCTATTCACGGGAATGCGATTGTCATTACGATGAATTACAGACTTGGTGTTTTGGGCTTTCTTAGCACGGGTGATTCATTAGTTAGAGGTAACATGGGCTTCTTGGATCAACTTGAAGCTATGCACTGGATAAAGCGCAATATTGCAGTATTTGGAGGTGATCCTGATAATGTGACAATATTCGGAGACTATTCAGGAGCCATAAGTGTAAATGTTCATATTCTAAGTCCCTTAAGCAAAGGATGGTTTGATCAAGCGATATGCATGAGTGGTATTGCAAATTTTGAAGGGTTCAATAACGTTAACCCTGCGTTTCAAGTCAAGGGTCTTGCTGAAAACGTCAACTGCCCGGATGAAGATACAAGGGAGACATTGCAATGTCTGAAAGAGAAATCAGTAGAGGAGTTTACAACACTGAGAACACTGACTGGCTTCAAACCTTTAGTTGACGGCCTTTTCTTGCCAAAATACCCCAGTGATTTGAGGACAACTGGACAGTTTAACAAAGTACCTTATATCATTGGGACAAACTTAAATGATGCATCGTTCTCATCAAGTGGGGAGAGTGTATCATTGTCATTGCCCGACAAGGAGTCATTCGAAATGGCAATGACACAAAAAATAAGACAAGTATTTGGTACATCTGTGAACCAACTTTTAAAAGATTCAATTATATTCGAGTATAGTCCCGATACACCATCAGAAACTGCATATCTTGCCTCGTATATGGAGGCATGGTCCGACTTTAACTATATCATTCCCACAATAACTGATGCTATTAATCATGTGTCTTTCAATGCAAGTACTTTTGTTTATCTTTTCACGCAACGGTCATCATTTTGGAGGCATTCAGAAGAAGAGAAATTAGTGAAGGCTCCTCATGGCTCATTTTTACCTTATGTTTTTGGCTTGGTGCTGGATCCAAGTTTGAATGAAACTGTAACTGAAGGAGAACGACAACTATCAAAACATTTAATGCAGATATGGAGTAATTTTGCTCAACAAGGGTAAGGCTCTAAAAAGTTAAGCTGACAATCATGTATATTATTAAACAAGTATGAGATGCCGTTCCACCTCATCCTAAGGTAACTCAATCATTGGATGACTGTCTTGGTCAAACTCGATGGTCAGCTTTTGTTAAATTTTATAAGATCCTAGCACATGTCCTCGTGAGGACACATATTAGGCCTTCAGGATACCCATTGTAAGAGTATTCTCTACTGTGGTCAAATATGATACACTCTCCTCCAAAAGTGTGCCAATCATAAGTCCATTTTTGGATAACGTTTTCAAAACACTTCATCATCCTGACTGAAAGATAAAATCAAGGATTGGCTTAAACACGCTTGATTTCCAATAAGGACTTCCGATTTTAAACGTATTTAGTGAATGGGTGTTTTTCTTTAAACAGAACCTTAGTCTTGAGATCTCCCCCTAATTACTTGATATATTTCTCTTCAGTGATTTCAAAGCACTATGTACATGAGCTCAGATGGTACCAAAATGAAAGATCATTCGTTAAATGCTACAAGAATGTAAACATTTGCTTTTAAATGATTTGATTGATGTATATATAATGAAAACAACTCTCCCAACAACGTAAGATGGTGTTTTAACATGTTCAGATTGTAAACTTTAGCACCTCATTACATTATAGAACATCTGGAATCTCTTAAACGAGTTGAGTAATTGTGTGCCTTCGTCTCAAAACGGCAATGGTATTTCCTCTTCCTTAGGGCGACTGTTTCTTAGAAACGCCCTTATATTGGCAACGCATGCCGATACTTATCCTCCCTCAGGTTTTCTAAACTGAACAGGATCACCTTTCTTTCCAGATCTCCAAACATTCCGGGTTTACTAGATTGGCCCCAATTTAGCGCACATGAACATGCCTATCTTGATATCAACGAAAAACTTTCAGCAAAATCTAATTTAAAGATGCGCAAATATCGCTTCTGGACAGAGATGATACCTAAGTTGAGGAATCCCCCACCAGCTCCAACTGCAGACGACAAAGAGTGTGCAGAGAGTAGGACACCCATAGAAGCAGTCTCTACCACAACAGCACAAGTTCGGGTCACAACAGAGGAAATACCGGGAACGCCAAGTGTTTCTGTTGAAACAACATCGGAGATACCGACGTCAGTTACAGAAACAAATAGTGAGTACATTTTATAGGCAACGAGACCACGGCCGACACTTAAAGACGTACAGCCATCTTTTGCCACATCAAGTAAACACAATTTACTGACAAGATTCATCATGTTATAAACGGAAAGTAAATCTGTCAAAGTTACACCCATCAAGGCATCAATGTAAACCTCCGAGCTTGTCCTCAAATCGTATTTAGCGCTAGCTTGACTGATACTTTACTCTGGTGTTGGCTGGGGAAGTTGGTGGGAAATTTTCATAATGATGCAGAAGCTTAAATTAACTCCAAAATTGATAAGGTCAGTGAGTATAGAGAAAAGTAAACACAAACAGCAAACAGGGGCGTTCACTGTTATTAAAAAACTTACGTGATTGCACGTTCTTTAGTTCATCGGTAACCAAAACACTGTAGCTAAATATTGTTTATTTCTCTTTATATATTTCATATTCCAGTCGATGGTGGTCCTCTTGTTCCACGATCGGTCACAAATCGGGACAATTTTACAACGATTCAAACATATGCGACCACTCAGTCATCAATAGATAATGTTACAAACTATATGGTTAAAACATCAGAGTCCTTTGACGGAAACGGCGTTACAATGAACCTTACTGATAAAACGAACACTGAGACTGTCACAAATTCTACAGAAATGCTTGAAACTATTCCTAACAACACACATGGTGTTACAACAAGCCCTACTATAGACACAAATGTATCTGAAGTAACACAGAACGCCAAGTGCGTCGTCCATCTTGGAACAGTAAAGTTAGCGACAAATGAGGTACGCCATCTTTCAGTTGACAGTGCCTTCAAAAATGAAAACTTATTTTAAGTTCTACATACCTCATAGATTTACGAAATACTTACATACTCTTTTCAAGTTGATAACTTTTTAAGCTTTCACATTCTGAGAAAACACGATGGCTGAAGACTTATTATATCATCGATAGTGTCATTAATATATTACTACGATTATATTTTTATTCAGTTTGCATCCTCTCAAAATACAGCACTTTCGGACGCAATTAATGACATGTTTGATTAGATTGTTATAACTTTTATTACTTGCATATATTTTTGTGTTTCAGGCCGAGTTGGCGATTGGTATCTTGTTCTTTTTGTCTATATTTCTGTTCGTATTACTTGTCATGGTGCCCATATGGTTTGCAGCAAGGGACGCTCAACTCTCAAGCCCACTCGACAACAACTTTTGATCATTTAGGAAATTGGACGGCAAAAGTTTCACCAAATGCATTGTGACAGAGAAGTTGTACATGCAATTGCGAAATGTTCAAAATATAGTGCTAAGCTGGCAGCCTCACACAGTCTGCAACGATGCTCAGATTGTTTGAAAGAATGCTTGATGCACGAATACGGCAAATGCAATTTACATCAGTATTATGATCGTTAGAATCTCGAATAAAACATTTGTCAACACGTAGGCATAGTAAGAAATAGATGGACACTGTGTTATTGCGAGGGATGACCATTAAATAATGGATATTGAAAGGACACTTTACAGTAGCTTGCATCTGTTTTTCATCATATGTTATAGTATATATTATGATTACTTTTTCAAGTTTGATGACCAACATAGCCAACCGACCTTATATCACTTGTGAAAAATCTAAGAGATTAATTTTAAAGTCCTTAGTAAAAAAGTACACATTACTTATTGATCACTCCCTGTGTAGTAGTATTAAACGAATTCAGTGCAAGGAGGTCGGAGTTATTGCTCCAAATTAGAGGATGCAAAATAGATATTTATGATGATACAAACTAGTAATGGATTGTGAAGGTTTTATGATTCATTCAAAGTCTCAGTCACATTTGCTCTACGGCGGCCGTAGCTTCACAAATTCGATATAGAAAATCTACTTCGTACTGGTTATCCCTAAATCTATGCTGCATATTATTGTCGAATTTGGGAAGCTAATGTCGACATCATCTTGATTCATCAAGGCATTGCATATGACTGAAGGAATACACTGATTTAACATTATGGCCGCCATACAGTTGCTAATTGACATAGATCAAATGTGGCTGAGGCATTGATTGTCAAAACATAAAATCGCGCGGACATCAACACAGACGTTAGACTTTAGTTCGATGACTGTACACAGTTTTTATGAACAATTTAGTGACAGTTTTATGAACAATTTAGTGACAATGCCACTACTAGATCGAAGGTTTGGCAAGCCTGGCACTTCATAGACTATGAATTGAAAACGCATGTGTAGGTACGTGTGCAGTAATTTATATAGGTAGTAAATTGTGAAAAGTTACTTTTTCCAAATACCATGTTCGCTGTAATAAATTTGCAATATTCAGTATGATTTCTAAATGTATAAATATTTGTTACTTTTTGAACATATAATTCGTTGGCTTCATCATAAAGGTGATTTTTTGTCGAGTTATTGCCTTATCATGGCTCACGTTACCACGGTGTTATAGCATGACGGTTACGACAAGGCGATTTGCAAAATGTTGCGGTAACGATAACAAAAAATGGCGGATTTGAAAGACCGCATGTCCTCTTTCTCGCCTGTAGGCAAGATTCACAGATAAGATTTCCTTTTCAACTGGTTCCATTCGGTGACGTATATATGGATGGTTATAAAGACTGGGTAAAATCTGCCAGGTGGTTTACTAGAAGCGGAATATAAGCTGTAAACTTACCGACTGAGATGTCCAAGTTCATATTTTTTAGTCCATTCTCGTGATTTCTCAGTACATGTGCCTCAGAGCCACTCAAACTATTAACAGTAAGTAAACTGTGTATAAACAAGCCATAAAATGACAAATCCAGAACAGGAACGTGGTCATATTGTAAATAATGAGGTTTCAAACGCAATGTCTTTAGACAACTACGTATGAATTCTATAGACGGTAACGTATTGTATTAGATGTACATTAGATATTTAGCGGACGGTTACGTGCATGTACATCTCTCAAGTTAAGGTTGCTAGTTCTGATAGCCTCTTTCCATGTTATTGTTATAATGGGTAAGAAATGGAATATTGAATTGCTTATATTTGTTTTCAGGACTTGCAAGAGACGCTCTTGTTTGAGCCTCTATAGGGCAAGGAAAAATTGTGTCTTGCTTTATTTATGAAACCAATTCAAGTCAGAAAGAGAGCAATGAAGAGGCAAAAGATGAATAAGCATCAAGTACTGATGAATATGACAAAATTAATAACAATGAATCTGGGATACATATTTGAACAAGGTTCGCGTAACCGTCAATCAATTTTTTGCGTAACCGCAAATTAAAAATACAATATTATGGCTTAAGTAGATCATATTAGGTGGTTTCCAATGCTCAATTGGCTTTTTACGATCGTATGTAGGTTACATCTATATACCCCGAGGTCGTTCTAGGCAATGTAGACCATGCCCTAACGACAAAAATAAACAAATTACTAAATTTTGTGTAGTTTTGAATTTCAAACTCAACAGTTTTTCTCTTACTTCATGTTATCCCCGGGCATCAATTTGCAAAGAATACGTTCAAAATATACATTACTAGGTGCATCACCGAATGCGATGCCTACAAAAATCGTTCATCCTTTCATTGATACACAGTAGAAGAAAATTATGCACCAACCTTAGTTTTCTGTTCCATCGCGGCCATTTTATTGGATAAATCAGTGAACGTAGCTGTCCAACCTCGTTTTCAGAGGTGGCGTAACCGTCATGCTATAACACTGTGGTTACATTGTTCGGGTTATAAACACGGTGTTATAGCATGACGGTTACGCCACCTCTGAAAACCGATTTTCACCAGGCTTCTCTAATTTACAATTTTACACAGGAGGATTAAAGATTTCCAAGAGTTCATTCCGTGTGCCTGATACTTGATCAAAATATATTCTGTGCAAATCAGAAACCTTTTGGTTTAGTATTAGTATTTTATTCTATGGGCATGTGGATATGTGAAGTGATAAATCTTTGGATAAACTCCGTACGTTTGCCCGCCCGCCCGTCCATTCGCCTGACCATCCGTTCATATATTACAGAAAATACGTTCGCTTTTTGTCTCCGGGTAATAAACGACCGCCATTTTTCATGAATTTTTTTTGTGATTTTTTTATTAATACTGTTTATGGCCACTCAATTAAAAATCGTCAAGAAATTATTTTAAGGCTAAAACGTAAATGCCTCTTTACAGACTAATTTAAATTATATTTGAAATTGGCTTTCAATTTCAAAATGGCCGCCATTTTTGTCAAAATATGACGTTCAGTCTTCATTTCAATTTCGTTGAATGATTTTTTACGGCTGCATATTTAACGAATTTTTTTTAAAAAAAATGTAAATGTCAAAAAAGGTTAGAGTAAATCCCAAAAGATATTTTGCCTAACCTGTACAAGGTGCATTCTAAATGTTCTGATAAAAATGATCTATCTAAATACATTAAGAGGTACACGGGATGTAACACATGGAAATGGTCAACACTGTTTGATTATCTTTGGTTTATTTGCAGTCTTGTTTAGATAGCGCCATCTTATCTACAGACTCTAGTGGTATATATCTCATAAAAGTTCTGAGTAAATAGCTAGACATTCATAATTACACTGCATGTATCATATATAAATACTTATCTTTGGTTAGACCTGTCTTTACTACCTCACTGTGGACGTCATCAACGCCAGTTGCAACAGAGATGTAACGATAGAATATTAGCTAGGAAAGGGACATCTAAATAAGAATTGTTGAAAATTTAAAAGCAACAATTTAGATTTGGTGTTGAAGGCTGCAGTTTCCAAAATGCCAACTTCAAGCGAAGCTTTATCTGATTTTAACTCCACTGAAATGTCGCCAGGAGCAGTCGATAGATGGCGCAGAAGACCACCGTCAGGAGTTGTCCCTAGGTTGGAAATGGCACGTATCAACGTGGAACTACCGGAAAAGTTTAAATCACCACCCAAAGAGGCTGGGGAACATAAGAGAACATTTTTGAAAATGTATAGATCGTCAAAGGGGGTCTACACTTACAACCAGAACCAGAACGAAGATAATTGCTATCCATTTAGTATATATCAAGAGAAAAGTTTCTATCACTTGAGTAAACAGAGTTTTGTGAATTTTGGTCGTCCTGTCGACAATGTCAGTCGTGACAAAGTTGATGTTGAAGTCGTGAAAGACGTTGGAGAAAGTACATCAGTTAAAGAATTCGTGAAAGACGGAGAAAACACATCAGTTAAAGAATTTGAACTTTTGACAAACAACTCTTATATTCCAATGACACAAACTCGTCGACGCTCAAAGAGTGACTCTGAGGTCTTGAAAGATGTTTTTACTATTCCTAGTAAGGACGTCCATTTATGTACAACAATATCTAACTCCTATGACATAAAATACGATACAATTAGTAAAGTGCAAAATTCAAGGCCTCATTTTCCCATTTTGGATGGTAAGCATCGCACATCCACAGAAGGTAATGGAAATTCTGACAGACACTATATGCAGATAACACAACCCTACGCGTCTATTGGGGAATTAAGGTCTTCCAGTGCAGATGAAGTACATAATGTTGGCAGTGTTGATGATCGGTTTCTCAACAACAATGACCCGCTTCAAAGCGCAAAAAAGATTGACAATCTGAATTCAGCCAGACTCACAATTGATGAAACCAATCATAATTTCACTGATACCTATGACGTTAGATTAACTGGGGAACATTCGGGCAGGAATATCGCAATCCCAAAACAAAGCTCTCATAGAGACGTTGAAAACGGATCTAGGCAAAGTTTAAATAGTTATGTCGATTATGAGTCAAAGAACAGCCTCGAAAGTAGCAAAAGATACACCCAACAGTTTTACCCTTCGGATGTACTTTCTGAACAACAGTTGAACACTTTTAACGAACTTGACCAAAAGTTGAACACTTCGAGCGTATCTGATCAACGGTTTAATCCTTTAAGTGTATCTGGCCAAAAGTTATACACCCCAAGCGTACCTGATCAACAATTAAACACTTTTAGCATACCTGGCCACAAGTTGAACCCTTTGGGCGTACCTGACCAAGGATTAAACTTTTCAAGAGTATCTGACCAAATGTTTTATACTTTAAGCGCACCTGCTGACCAAAAGTTCAACACTTCAAACGTAGCTGACCAACAGTTAAACACATTAAGCGTACCTGACCAAAAGTTGGACACTTTAAGCGTGTCTGACCAACAGTTAAACGCTTTAAGCTTGCCTGACCAAAAATTGAGCACTTCAAACGTGTCTGACCAAAAGTTGAACACTTCAAACGTATCTGACCAACAGTTAAACACTCCAGGCGTAACTGACCACCAACTTGAAATTACAAGGTTGCCAGCAATCGCAAATAATCTGATTCAAAGAAATCATGCCATCGGTAAACTAAATGTAAACATAGCGGAAAGTTTCTATGAACCTGAGGACGAAAAGAAAATCGTCTCATTTAAATTGACACACAGAGATGAACAATCGAGAAATGGAGATAAGACCATGTATCAACAACATGTCTTACATGACATGGAAGATAATCTTACTACTATAAACAAACATACATGTAAAGGTCAAGTGTTTGGTCTTAAGTCAACAAAGAAAGTGAAAAACAAAATTCGACGAAGGACCAGCGTTGAAGACAGCGGTAAAACAACCATGCCGGCTAGTTTCTTACCAACGCTGAATTCACCTCGATCGACGACCAACTCAGGCCAACGGGAGATTCTTGACGTTTCGGCTAGTATGGAACAATTGGAAATTGAAGATGACAATAATGAAGGGTAAATATGATTACATATATTTCACAAATCAGATTTTTAGTCATTTCAATATTTCCACCTTTGGATCCAAAATACAGTAAAACCTATATATTGGATATCTTTTTGCCAAGAAAAAACAGTCTGTGGTTGGTAAGTGTTTACTTCGGAGAGGGTTATTAAAACAAAACTCTGTAGAGCATGTGCAGAAGAAGGGTGTCCAAAAGAGACAGGTCTTCACTAGAGAGAGGTGTTCACTAAGACAGGTTTTACTGTTGTTATTTTTCTATATTTTGCAACATTTCGAAGAAACGAATTTTAAATGTCAACATTTCTATGCACATCCTGCTGTATAACTTGACTAATTTGTAATTATGTTATGGAACAAATAAAACTTGAAAAATATGTTTAGCTCACATTCTAGAAAATTAGTTGGATGTCTATTGATTTGTGAAATTGAATGTTACTCCCGTATACTCGGAGAAAACGTATCATCAGAAATAGAAATCCTACAAAATCTTTACAGAAGAACTAGTAAAAGTTTATAGAAAGAGTGTCATAAAACGACGATAAACATAAGAGTACTTTATGTTGTACGCTTGTCGGTATTGTTCATAGAACACTAAACACTCCTTTTCATATTTCAGACCAATTCAGAATAGTCAAACTGGCGGAGATACATTCTTTGATAAATCTACAAATGAAATCAAAATGAGGCGACGCCAACTGTCGAGAAGGAATTCCAACAAGACGTTAAAAGCGTTATTCATACCACCAATGCGCAGATTTGCAGCCAAACCCGAACTGAAACCCAATGCGGTATGTTTCGACGATCCAAACTCTAACTGGGTGCATAAAGATATACTTCATGCTACTTTGAAGGTATTGGAAACTCTAGAGGGACACAATCCAAGGGTCCAAACGATCCAATTTGAGCCGAGAAAAGTCATTATTGGTGATCCTCTATGCGAGAATAGATGGATAGTGACTCTGTCGGATGGAATAGCTCGAGGCCATGTTTTGAAACACGGCCTCGTTATAGATGGCACCCACACTTATGTCCAAAGATACGATACCGTAATGGACAGAGAATATTGTTTCTTTTTACAATATCACAGAACGAAGTATCGAAATAAGCCTACTCACACATGAAAGTGATGAACTTGTCCTGTTGACAAGATATTGTTGATTATTAAAAGTTTTATACTTCCTGCTTATAACTTTTATTTCTCCATTCGTCGTGGTTCCATTCCTATGGGCGTGGAAATAAGGTCACATGATTGTATTATTATCTTGCCATTCTGATTTAGTCCCTCTTTATTCTAATACAACTGCATTTATTCGACACCTTAGTTCTGCCAATAATATTTATGTTTGGTGCCGAGGTATGGGATATAACACAAAACAAATTTTTTTTTCTAAAATATATTTTATTTTAAAGGGTTAAGAAAACAACTCCAAACTATATGGTTTACGGTGAACTTGGTAAACCTCTACATGTAAAGTATGTATATCTTGAAAATTTGGTATAAATTAGCAATAAGCAGCTCTGACAGTTTAAAAATAAGTGAAAAATCAGGCCCGTAAGACACTTTTCTCCAAGGGGGGTGCGGTTTTTACTTAAGAGAATATAAAATTGTCATTTTTTTGCCGCGTAAACCAAATCGCGTAAGTCAGAGGGGGGGGGGGGGGGGGGTCGGTACTCGGTTACTCCCTATATCGGTTTGGAATTAACAAATGCAACTTCAAAACGTTCCAATTGTTTTATGGGGGGGGGGGGGGTGTGAGGAGTGGTCCACTCCCCCTTGAAAATTTTACAGTTTTGAGATGCTATTTGGTGCATTCTGGGCACTTTCAAAGTCCCATGCAGTGTCTCGGTATATATCACTGCACGGGAGTTTGAGTGTATGAGTCAATAAGAAAAATATGAATTTTTTTTCAAATTATTTTGGGGGTGTCAAAAAGGATGAGAGGGTGAAGTGGGGTGGGGTGCCAAATTTTGGGGGTGTCAAAGGGGAGGGAAGGGTGCCAGAGGGGAGGTGGGGTTGGGGTGCCAGAGGGGGAGCAAGGTGTTGTCGCCCAGAAACATTGACCATATCAAGGTGCTATTTGATGATGTCTGGGCACTTAAAAAATTACTGAGACAATACATGAAATTCAGAATATTTTCTTTTGTTTTGTGGGGGATGTGAGGGGTGGCTAACTCTCTTACAATTTTACAATTTAAAGATAATATTTGGTGCTTCTGGGCACTTTTAAAGTGTATTAGTCAATAAAAACATTGAAAAACAATCATATTTTTTCAAATTTTGGGGGTGTCAAAGGGGAGGGAGGGGTGCCAGAGGGGGAGATGGGGTTGGGGTGCCAGAGGGGGAGCAAGGGGTTGTCGCCCAGAAACATTGACCATATCAAGGTGCTATTTGATGATGTCTGGGCACTTAAAAAATGTCTGAGACAATCCATGAAATTCAGAATATTTTCTTTTGTTTTGTGGGGGATGTGAGGGGTGGCTAACTCTCTTACAATTTTAAAATTTAAAGATAATATTTGGTGCTTCTGGGCACTTTTAAAGTGTATTAGTCAATAAAAACATTGAAAAACAATCATATTTTTTTCAAATTTTGGGGGTGTCAAAGGGGAGGGAGGGGTGCCAGAGGGGGAGGTGGGGTTGGGGTGCCAGAGGGGGAGCAAGTGTTTGTCCTCCATATCTGTCTCCCAGAAACAATTACAATATCAAGGTGCTATTCGATGAAGTCTTTTAAAAAATCTTAATTTCTTTTTCAATATTTTTTTTTTTTGGGGGGGGGTGTCAAGGGGGGGGGGGGGGATGCCAGAGGGGGAGGTGGTGTGGGGATTCAGAATTCAGAACTTTTCCATTGTTTTGTTTAGGGTGTGAGGGGTGGCCCACTCCCCATAGAAAATTTTACAATTTTACGACGACGCTATTTGGTGCTTTCTGGGCACTTTCAAAGTGTATAAGTCAATTAAAGAATTTGAGAAAATCACAACTTTTATCCAATTTCTTTGGGGGGGGGGGTGGTCAATGGGGGGGGGGGCAGAGGGGGAGGTGGTGTGGGGATGCAAGTGCAAGATGCAAGAGGGGAGCAAGTGTTAGTCCCCCAGAAACACTAACTGTATCAAGGAGCTATTATTTTGATGATGTCTGTGCACTTTAAAAGTGTCTGAGACAAAACACTAAAATAAATTTAGAACTTTTCCATTGTTTTGTGGGGGTGTGAGGGGTGGCCAATACCCCTAGAAAATTTTACAATTTTAAGATGCTATTTGGTGCTTTCTGGGTACTTTCAAAGTGTATGAGTTAATGAAAAAAAAAAAAAATTCAAAAAAAACATTTTTCAAAAAAAAAATTTCAAATTTTTTTTTGGGGGGGTGACAAAGGGGGGTGCGGTCGCACCCATCGCACCCCCCCCCATCTGACGGCCCTGAAAATGTACAAATTATGTAAACGTATGTATGGTACATTGGGGAAAAAGTATAGGTGACGAATTTCATCTCATTTTAGAATTCAAAGCTTCAAGTAATACATACATTTATTTTACCTCACAATCATGATATTATTTCTGAAAAAGTACAAATACAAAAATATGAAAGGGATTTAAGCCCAGGATTCAATGGTTGACTGGAATTTCATAACTGAAACCCTTCCCTTATCTATTCAAATGAGCTGTCTTTATTCACACATAGCTAGGCATAATACAGGGTGACCGGGAAAAAAGGAGACCACTGAAGTAGGCAATATATCCTAAACTAGACTAGTGATATCAATGAAAATTTGCACACAGGAAAACATTTCTATGAAAATTTGTTCCTGACAGTTTCAATATAAACAGCTAACTGGTTATATTAAAACTTCAATGGTCTCCTTTTTCCGGCCACCGTGTATTTTTTGCCAGGTAACCTTGAAAATTGAAGGGTTATCCGGATATAAATTCAAAACTTTTGGACCTTTAGAGTTATGTCATGGAATTATGAGTGTGAAAAATATTGTAAATTTAAATTTTACTTTTCAGTTCGTCTCTAGGCTCTAACTTTACTCTCTTTAACTCACTGTTGTAGTCACATTAGCCGTGTGTGCTCACCTTTCGTCATTAATTTTGTAATCGATTACTAGCTTAATCTTTTTGTATTTCGAGTGATGGAGTATTTCGTACATAAAAAAATGTTTTGCCAATCGTGTATTAATGCGGTGCCCAGCCGTCTGCCCCAAAAGTATTTAAGTGAGACAGCTCCATTGCAATGTCAACCGATTCCTATCATAATGAAAATATTTGATATTTTGACTTTTAGAAGACTTTATTTACTCACATTACTTCAAAACATCATTTGACAACCATACACATATGATACATATTGCATAGTATGCAGTGTTTTCTTTCGATTTGTTCTCCAAATATGTTGTTCTTTATTGCCGATATGCTTTAATTCCAAAGATTACATCACGACTACATTCCTTGAGTGGTTGGCGGCAACAGGGATAGAGGTCAATGGAGCGGCAGCATGGGATTGTTGTACATTATGTATACTGCATATTGCTTGCATTTAAAAATGTACATGCAGTTACTGTATTTACAAAAACGAAAATGTGTTTTGTCCTCTCACACTTTTAATAACATACACGTTTTTACAATGATCGTGAACAGTTATGCATAGAAAGATCCAAGAGTTCACTCGATCCATCTTTCTAAGCAATATTATCCCACTAATTTCAAATCATTTCTTTTTCTATTTTCTTCATCCAATTTTGATTGCAATAACATCGTAAGTTGTCCGTTGAAGTATTTACAAAAATATTGTTTTGAAAATTACTTATAATTCGTTAGTGTGGACATTTGCTTGATATTTTCCGAGTTCTTCACGTAGTTTTACGATCTCTGGGTCGTACGTGTACTTCTCAGGATTTACTTCTCTCAACTGAAAGTAAATGGAAAAGGAATATTGTGATTAAACGACCGGGGGGGGGGGTAGTTGTCTTTCTAGTACTTGACTAAAAAGATGTCAAAGATATTATTAACCAGCTTTTATATGAGCAGCAGTTTACCGATGTTTCTTGATTTTCGATATGGTATTACAGAGACAACTAATCCAAAGATACAAGTACAATCAGAATTTAAACAACACTACTGCCATCTTTATTCAGTTCTGGGCCTCAGTTACTAGCGCAGTCAGATGTCCCTTTGGTAGTTCGACTTTTTCAGGAAAGCAACAAACTTGGCACAGTTGTAGAAACATATGATCTGAATGAAAAATAATTTCGGGGCAAGTGATTCGGGGTGGTCTTCATGGATTGTAAGCCTCTGACCTCCACCCCTATCAGGTGGGGAGGGGGTACATTATAATAAAATAAATAAAAATAGTTGTAAAGTATATTTCTTTAAATGACTTCATTTGGTGATTGCTTTGAGCCTTGAAATTGAGAAAAACCTATTTTAAAAGTGGTGTTTAGGAAGGAAAATACATTTTAACCCAATTATCTAGAGTGAATTCATCTTTCAAAGGGTCAAATATGGGACATCAAGTACTGTATTTCAAGAATGTGATGTCTGGTCATCCTGAAAAAATTCATACTAATAGAGATATAGGTGATAATCACTCATATGATATATGGCTTGTGTAGCTCATGTAATTTTTGAGAAATAAATTATCGAAATATGGATATTTAAGCCCTTGCGGCCTAGGGGTGACCTTATTTTACCTTAATAATTTTTAAGATACGCAATGTTTGGGCCTCATATGAATTCTAAATGTTGCATTAAGTATTGTTTTGTCATATTATTCCTAATTAAATGTAAAAAAATTATTGGAAATTAAAAAAAAATCAAATTTTCATTTTCGGTTCTAAAGGGCCAGGGGTAACCATATTTTACCCTAATAATTTCCCAGATATGAAATATATGCATCTCAAATTAGCTCAAGATGTTGCATATAGTTCTGTTTTATCATAATTCTTCCAATAAGATGTAGAAAATGATCGGATATATCTAAAAAATTAAAATTTTCACTTAAGCTCTTGATGGCCCTGGGGTAACCTTATTTTACCTTAATAATTTTCTAAATATGAGACATAGTCACCTCAAATGAGCTTAAGATGGTATATTTAGTCCTGTTTTATCATATCATTCCCAAGGAGTGAAAAAATGATTGGAAATTATAAGAAAATGACATTTTCATATTACACCCCCAATCCGTAACATCTTCTTGCAGCGCTGTAAACAGTACTGAACAGTGCAGTCAGAGTACTGCACTATATAGCAATGTACAATGCTATTCTAACACCATCTGTTTTGGACAGCGTAGTACAGTACTGTTTTTACAGCTCAGTACTGTTTTAGAAAACAGCTGTGTTCAGTACTGTTTTTACAGCACTGTTTATGAAACCATGCTGTTTGATGCAGTTTGAGATTGGTAGTGTAGTTTATGATAGGTCAGGAATGACCTAATTTTACCTTAAAATTTTAAACAAAGATATATCATATTGTCTACTCAAATGAGCTCAAAATAGTGAATATAGTCTAGTTTTGTCATATTATTGCTACTGAGATATAAAATAATGATTAATAATTATAAAAAATGAACCTCAACAGCCATTTATTCCTTTCTAGTACCAATGGCAATACTATCTAGTTTTATAGAACATTTTCTAAGATATGAAAATGTTTGATAAGTCCAGTTCATACTCGCACGAGTAGTAGCATTGTTAAGATTCTGTATATTATCATTTGAGTATATAATCCAAATCTATAAAACCTAATCAAAGGAGTCACAATTTATGGATTCTGACAGTCTCTCCTACAGCTACATAGCTCAGAGCAAATCAGATCTTCTTTCAAACATTTGCATCTGTTCTCTTGACACAGGTATCTACCCCATGACCTACATTTTATGTTGTGGCCTCAGTATCAGCAGTGGGAGTAGTCCAGCCACATTCATGTGGTGATGGAAACTGTGGGTAAGAATGCATCAGAATGAATAAGGACTCTAGTCTTCTAATTTTAGGGTATCAAAAAAGATTTAAAGCTTAAGAACACTTGCGTAACCTCGGGGTACACCTTCTATTCCTGCAAATCAGTTGACTAAGAGTAGTAGCAGAATGCATCTAGCGATTGTATGAAAAATGGTAAGGGCTAAACTTCGTTCATGGCCAAATGGCCTTGAAATATCTAAGGCAGGTCGTTCATACTGGAGGAATTTCCCCTCACCATAGGCCATATGCAATCCAAATTGACATTTTCAGCACAAGTTACTGCCAGTTTAAACCACATCAAAATCAACTGTATTGACTATGATTCTTATTAGGTCATGACAGAAGCAGTCTTTGGCATGCTTCTTCATATGAGCGAATGGTGATGGCAGATACTTCACTATCGGGCTAAGATATTGCATTACCTCATCGTGAGGTCACTATCTTCTTGCCATCTTCCTCCAGGGTTTCAGTTTTGATGTCTGGAAGGAAAACAGCTCCCTCTTCTTAAGAAGTGTAAATTCAGTTCAAAGCTTCTATAAAGGGAGTCCCACTTATAGGTTTTTAAGATCCAAAACATTTCAAGAGGAATCAGCTGAAATAATGTTCATCCAGGGGGTTTCTTTGGAAAAAAATAAACATATATGTTAGTCTTGATGAAATATCAAAACTTGAATATATTTTGACACTGGTCCATGATCGTTGAATGGCCCCTTTGCACTAATTGTTGCACCTTTAAAACAGCACTAGAGAGACTTGTGGAACTGGAACAAGGATAGTCTAAGGAGGAAACTGAAACCCTTGAAATGGATGGAAAGAAGATAGTGACCACATAAATTAAGGAGGCAATGCAATGTTTTAGCCCAACAGTGAGGTTCTGCCATCACCCTTAATCTTATAAGAAGAAGCAGATTCAAGGATATTTCTCAATATTTTCAGTTAGACTGCTTCAATCATGGCCTTCCAAGAGAAAGAATAATACTCCTTACATTTAATTCTGATGTGGTTATCCTGGCATATGGTTACCTGCCCATGAGCAAAGTTAAATCCTCCCCATTTCTCATACAATCATTGGATGTGATGTTACATCTGTATTCTACTGTTATGGAAAAATGGAATAAATGGATTGAGATTTAAATGTGTCACTGAATTTTCTAATTGTTGTTAATCATTATCTCAGTAGGAATAAAGTGAAAAACAGACTATTTTCCCCATTTTGAGATCATTTTATCTTGAAAATTATTGTGATAACATTTGGCATTCTTGTGCCCAATCATTGACTGTCATTATTCACTGGCAGAATCCTTGACAGAAGCAGCTCACCTTAACCCCCCCCCCCATCAGGCTAAGGTGACTGGACTTACTACCCTTTGCATTCATTCGACTTTCCTTCTCAAAAGAGAGCTTCGTCTTCACTCTATCAGTTTTCAATGAATCTCTGAACTCACTGCGCTAATCAGAGTTTGTTGTCGAAATAATGACGGCTTTCTATATGGTCATTTTCTCTGACGAAATCGCATCATTAATGTGCACGCATTTACCACTTGTTCCTTCAAGCTCACTGATTGGTTGAGAATAGGTCAGCATGGTTTATTGCAGCTTGGGTCATAAATGCTTTAAGACCCAAGCTGCCAATGGCATCGGTCATGGGGACGGGGCTGCTAAACTCACTCCATCTTTTGCTGCTATATTATGGTAATATATGATAAAATCACTCCTGACCTGTCAAAAGCTAAAAATGTCATTTTTCAAATTTCCATTATTTTTTACATCTCCTAAGGAATAATATGACAAAACAAGAGTATATGACACAATCCTAAGCTCAATTGAGATGCATACGTCTCATAATTAAGAAAAGCTCAAGGTTAAATAAGCCCCCCCCCCAGGCCATCATAAGCTAAAATGAAAATTTCAAATTTTAAGAAATGTCCAATCATTTTCTACATCTTATTGGAGGTATTATGATTAAACAGAATTATATGCACCATCTTGAGCTAATTTGGGATACATATATTACAAACCTTGAAAGTAATTAAGGTAAAATATGGTTACCCCTGGCCCTTCAGAAGCGATAATGAAATTTTTTTTTTTTTGAAAAGTTCCAATCATTTTTCAATCCAATTAGGAATAATATGACAAAACAAGACTCAATGCACCATTTTGAGCTCATATGAGACCCATACATTGCATATCTTAAAAATTATTAAGGTAGAATAAGGTTACCCCTAGGCCGCAAGGGCTTAAAAATTCAAATTTCGATAATTTTTATCTCAAAAAATACATGAGCTACCCAAGCCATATTCTATATTTGTGATGAACACTTATACCCCTATTAGTATGAATTTTTCCAATATGATCAGACATCACATTCTTGAAATACAGTACTTGATGTCCCATATTTGACCCTTTAAAAGATGAATTCACGCTAGATAATTGGGTCAAAATGCATTTTCCACACTAAACACCACATTTACTATCGGTTTGTCTCAATTTCAAGGCTCAGAGCAATCACCAAATTAAGTCATTTAAAAAAATTTACTTCACAACCATTTTTATTTATCTTTTATAATGTACCCCCTCCCCGCCTGATAGGGGTTGGGGTCAGAGACTAAAAAATCCATGAAGACCACTCCGGATCACTTGCCCCGAAATCATTTTCCACTCAGATCAAGTGTTTCTACAACTGTGCCAAGTTTGTTGCTTTCCTGAAAAAGTCGAACTATAAAGGGCTCATTTCTGGACATCTGACTGCGCTATACGCTAATATTTTTTGTTCAAGACATTCACGCCGAAATAGCCTGACAACTATAAAGTACATACATGTACCGTTGTCACAAATGGCGGACATAACCGTCGCTCCAATCAGATTTTCATGAACTGTATGTACTGTTTAATAGAGCACCTACACTAAATTCCTTTGGAACAACAATCAATCAAAGTGCTTTATACTCATTGTACAGTTATTAATGTTCTACCATCGAAATAAAGTTTTCAATCTAACCGAACAAAATGAGATACGGGACAACGGACACTGTATTACCACATGCCGTTGTCTTTGTATATTATTTCAAATTCAGATTCCATTGTCATTGACAATATCGAAGACGCTATATTTTGGCGATTTACGACCAAATTTGATCGAAATTGGGATTTCATATCATCACAAGAGCTTAATACATGCACAGAATTAGCGACGATAGAATTCAGTGAAATGAGGACCAAGTGTTTAAAAAGTTGAAGCGACGGTTATGTCCGTCATTTTTGACAACGGTATCTGGCTTTACCGTTGTCAGGCTATTCCGATGTGACATTTGGACCACGAAATGAAAAATATTGAAACATGAGTCTTCATATGGGGTGGTATTTCTTGTAAAAAGTGATTTCGATAATCATATCTTAACTCGTACTTACGAGAGTACGAGTTCCCTATCGAGAAGTTGTTAATTAAATTCATATATCAGTTACAGATACAGACATGGGCCGATACAACTTGTTTATATTACGCTTACCACACATGAGCTTTCAAGAGAGCTTTCAAGAGTCTCTTGAAAGCCCATCCGCTTACACCATGGTACAAACAAGGAATCAGTATTATAGGTGACGCTATGTGCTTTGTGCATTGTACTGATCCCGATTATTAATACTACTGACCTTTCTACTTTCTTCGACCTGGATTTCCTGGTTATAAGGGATGTGTTTTCTTTTCCTGTCGAATCTGAAATTAAAACAATATCTCCTCACATTTACACGTACCCCTGTGTTTCATTTTGTAATTTTGTTAAAAAAGCAATTCATTTGTTTTATTGATTAAAAAATCAACAAGGCCAAACTCGAATAAAACATGTACATGTAGTGTTACTTGATTTGAAAACACTTTGATAAATGATACATTATGAACGAAAATATGTTTCCTTCGGTATAAAGTTCCACTCTATACGGACCTATTAGCTGCCGGCCATGAAAAAACCCGTGAATGCAAAAAATTATATGAATAACATATGCCACTATTCCATTCATATTTAAATGAGTTTGTCATAAAATAGTAGGCTAATCCGGTAGACGACAGGCGATAGAATTGCATTCGCGAATACAAGCTCATACTATCAGTGTATAAGACGTAAAGGTAAGACCGTACACTGCATTTTGCAAGCCGGGATCCAAATAACATCATGGTCCGAAATAACTTTTATGTTTGTTGGGCCATGAGCCTATAAGACAGGTTTACTGTTAGGCTAAATGTATCTTTCTTGGGTTCCCAGACCCACCTCGTAACTTTCTTATTTGATATCATAAAATGCATCATCCAAAAACTTTTGAATATCTTTTATTGCGAGGTTGCCATCTGCTGTACCCATAAAAAGGTTATTTATTCCTGCACTATTCATGATCAACTGGCGCCAGAAGATAACAACAAGCGAGAACAACTCTATGAACGCTACGTTTAATTGTCTTATTTCCCGCAGTAAACCTTATTACAGTGGGGCAACTGTTACGATAACTATAATTTCCATAACATTTTCAAAATGGCGGGACGTTGGTTTTTCGTAACCCGTAATCCACTTCTGTTTGTAACGTCCACTGACAAATCTCGGGGGGGGGGGGGAACTGGTGGGCCCCATCTTGGTTTAGGATTGGGCTTCAAGGCCTCATTTTCAAATTAGGCTTAATTTTGGAACAATGGGTCTGAATATGTGTGGGCCCCCTTCGTGAATTTATAGATCCGCCCATGTCGTCATCCAGTTTGATTGATATACGAATCGTAATTGTTTTATACGCACCTTACGTCGGGCTTTGTTGCTAGTGAGTAGACGATCATGGATGTTCCCATAAGGCAGGCGAAACTTATTATGGTCACAAGAGGGACTAACTGAAATAACAGAATTATATTACATTATAAGAAAAGGAAATATAATATAGTGTCAAAGTCTATGTTATATCGACTATGTATACTGCTATTATCAAGGAACTGATGTCCTATGACCAAATCAATGTTTCCTTGTTTTTGCATGTCAAATGATTAATTTCTGATTTATATTCACCCTTTCCTAACATAGAGAGGGAAGTACATGTATGATAAAATATATCTATAATACACATTGAAAATAATCGTACATTCGAAATGTTGTTATTGTGATTGTATAGTGCTTACCACCTGGTTAATAATTCATGTGAAGTGTTTGTTTATGTTTGTTTTTGTAAAGAGAAAATAAAGGTACTACATAAGTAAGCCCTACTACATCACAAAATAATCGTAAAATGTTCAATGCGACCTGCCGTGAAATTTCATCGCGATATTTTTACATATTTCTAGGCTATCAAACCGAAGATTATTCCATTTATCATCGGCATATTTGCAGGGTATCATGACTTCATATAAACGTTCCATAGATAGACAATTAACGACTTGTGGGCATAGAAAATATTATACACAGCTCGTGCATGTATAAAGGAAGTATATGGAATACTGGCAAATGTCATTTCAAGGACATGTCTAATAAAGATCACAAATTGTGAATGCGAAACTGAGACCGTTGATATTAACGATTTAATTTCAACATCCATTTGAAAACAGGAAAACGTGATAAATAATTGTATATCTCTTTGCATTTTGTTGCATTTGCGTGGGTTCATGATCATTTACTGTATAATTAAATATCCCTACTAATAATAAACCGTGTGTAACTTTGATATTCAGGATTGTATGTCAACTTGACCATGAGTCGCCCTCCGCTGATATTCAAGAGCCATATCCAGTTACAAAAGCATCATCGTATGATGTATTAAGTGAACGTGAATTCGAATGAAACTCCATCTGATCTTGAAAGTGTGAAGGTCATTTGGAATATTATTGATTACTTGAACAAATTGAAGTTAACTTACAGCATAGTTCTTTTTCAAGGCTCGAAAGCCGAATCCGATGTTTCGCAGTCTGTTGGGTATCTGGCTGGCCATCCCCATTTTGGTAGTTTCCCTTTGACGACAACATTATTATTGTATATATTTAGAATTATAATGTATATCAGGGAAAAATAGGTATAAGTGATCATGGGAGAAATTGACAAAATAAATATCATATAATTTTCATATTTGTGTTCTACAATATTGTTGCCCATTGTGCATTATAAAAATGCACATTATTATTGTACTGTAAGACTCGGATTAGTGGAGAAAATAAAAAATCATACCATTTCATATTATATCATCATATCACTTTATATCATATCATTTGTAATTGTATCATATCTGGCAAAGTGTAAAATAAACAGTCATATCACTATTGAGAATTCGAACTGAACCATATAGAAAGACATTTACTCATTAGCAGTATAAATCAATATAGTTTGCTATATGGGTTTCGGATAACGTAATATCATTATAATATATTATATAAGCAGACTCAATTACGAACACAATAAACCATTATTTTCAATTTAATTTTGACAAAAATGCGACAAAATACAAATTATATTTATTTTTTTGCAAAATATCCACGATAACACTCACCGAGGTATTCTATGTCCAGCCCTAGATTTCTAATTTCGTAATGCTGTTCAAAGTCACGGATATCATTGCATATTCATGATAGGGCAATAAACAATGGTGGAACGCTTCGTTCTTCACGTAGGCCCTCCCTTAACAAGGTCTCTTTCATTTCGATTGAAATTATATGTATCAGGGTAGAATGCCCTTGTCAAGGATGACGTAGACCTAATTGCCATCTTCGGAAAACACACGTGACTAAATTGAGAATGACTAGGGAATCCCGGTTGAATCAGAAATGATCTCAATTATTCATGGAAATATGCATTATCATTTTGCATTTTACAGCCTCTACAGCAATCTGGCTAAAATACACGTCCTTAAGAGAAATTGTTCACCAACGTGAAGAATTATGGTCATTGAGAGATTACAATTTAACTCTGGTTTAATTAATTTTTATAGTATTTACTTGGCTGCATGAGTATAAAGGTAAAAAGGTAAATAACTGTCATTTATAGGTGCCAGATATTTTTTACAAAGGACAGTAATCCTGGGGGGGGGGGGGGGGGGTCATTTCATTACACGTTCGCGTTCAAAAACGTGTAGCTTAACCTCCATAGATGTGGACACGAAAATGAAAGGCCTACTATTCAAAATCCCTCCTTGTTTTCTATCTTTTATTTTTTGCGATTTTTTAACACAGAATGCAAAATACGAATGGAAACCTTCGACGGATTTTATAGAGTATATCTTTATTACTGTGATTAATTGCTCAGCCAGACCTGCAGAGAGACTATCGATCGTGCCTTTAGTGACATCTATTTTAATCGTTTAAAACTCAATATTTTATTGTTCAGTTCTATGAATATGGTTCCACAGCAGCTATTTAGAAACTTCTTTAAAGGGACCCAACACCATGGTCACATGATCAGTCGTGTGGAGGTAAGCTCCCAGTTGAAATAAAAGCACTGTCCTCCTTTGGTTTCTGTGAAAAGTAGCTAATACCCTCATGTATTGTAGTGGGATCAGTTAGGACAATAAAACCCTAGAATTGCACTTGCTATATATAAAGCACAATTTTTTGACAGAAGTATCATTGATACATATATATTCGATATCTAACGAAGTGGTATTGGAAAGTGGCCCCAGTTGATAATAGCAGCCCTCGAAGATTTTGCACATTTACATTGAGCCCCATGTTAATTTATCAATCTTCTCAAGACCCCCAGCAGAACAGTTCTAGAGTAATAAAGCCCATATTCCCAGTATGTTACAATTATATGGTTATCTTTAAAATAAGAAGGGTTAAATTTTTTCTTTTGCCCAGTTCCAAAGATATTGACATTTGAATTTTGGAAAATCTCCATTGGCTGCCATTATAAACCACTATGAATATGGCTTTACTAAAGTGTTAATTTCTCAAAAAGTTTACTATGGAATTTTCTAATATTGCAGATTTCTATAATTAATATATTGAATTTAAAAAAATCAAACAGACACATTTCTAAAAATTTCTTATTTTTGAAATATTTAGCTGTTAAGTTACGCATAAAACTATAGAAAACCTGTATTGAGCCCAATGTTAATTCATCAATCTTCAAAAGACCCCCTGCAGAACATTTCTAGAGTAGTAAAGCCCATATTCACAATATGTTACAATTATATGATTATCTTCAAAACAGGAAGGGTTAAATTTTTTCTTAAGCCTAGTTCCAAAGATATTGACGTTTGAATTTTGGAAAATCTCCATTGGCTGCCATTATAAACCATTATAAATATGGCTTTACTAAAGTGTTAATTTCTCAAAAAGTTTACTACAGAATTTTCTAATATTGCAGATTTCTATACTTAATACATTGAATTTAAAAAAATCAAACAGACACATTTCTAAAAATGTCTTATTTTTGAAATACTTAGCCGTTAAGTTGCGCAGGAAACTATTGAAAACCTGTATTGAGCCCCATGTTAATTCTCAATCTTCAAAAGACCTCCTGCAGAACAGTTCTAGAGTAAAAAGCCAATATTCCTAGTATGTTAAAATCATACGATTACCTTCAAAATACAGAGGGTAAAGTTTTTTCTTTCGCCTAGTTCAAAAGATATTGCCGTTTGAATTTTGAAAAATCCCCATTGGCTGCCATTATAAACCGCTATCAATATGGCTTTACTAAAGTGTCCTTTTCTCAAAAAGTCAACTATGGAATTTTCTAATATTGCAGATTTCTATAGTAAATATATTGAATTAAGTGATAACTTACTGAAATACTGGCAAAATGTTTTAGGTTTATGCCATTTTAGCACTAATAGCCGTAAGACCTCTGCTAGAGAGGGAATTTCCAATATGGCCGTTCAATTGAAAATGTCTGCTATTTTCTGCTATTTTGGATTATTTTTTTATAATCCGACTTCAATTTATTTCGCCTATGGATTTCTTTGAAGGAGTTCATTCCATAAATAAATAAAATTATAAGATGCACGATTTTTGCTATTTGTAATGAAATAATCATTGTACATGTTGACAGGGATTCATTTTATCTTTTGAAACAATTAAGTATGAATAAAACAACATTTAGTTTACAAACTTGAAAGACATCAATATATCTATTTTAGTTGAAAGGGGATGCTGTTGGCGTAAGTTTCTGATATTAAGTCCTAAACATTGGGTCAAACATTGTACCGTATATTTATTTTCAAAATATGTGATTTAAATCATTGTGATAATAACATGAGTTTAGTTATCAGGGACTTATCAAGACTTATTATTACGTTTTAGTAATTCATTGTATTAAAAATGTATGTAATCTTGAAGACCTAAAAAGTTGAAAGAAATAGGATATACACTTTAATCAAAGGCATATTTATAGCGTTGTATGATGACAGCCAATAGACATTTTTCAAAATTCAAACGCCAATATCTTTGGAACTAGGAAAGAAAAAATGCTTTGACCCTTCTTATATTTTGAAGATAATCATGCTATTGTAACACAAAAGCAATATGGCTTTATTACTCTAGAACTGTTCTGAGGGTGGTCATTTGAAGATTGATTAAAATTAACATGGGGCATAGGTTTTCTATGGTTTTGTGTGCAACTTAACGGCTAAATATTTCAAAAGTAAGAATTTTTTAGAATTGTGTCTGTTTGATTTTTTTAAATTCAATGTATTTCCAATAGAAATCTGCAATATTAGAAAATCTCATAGAAATCTTTTTGAGAAATTGACACTTTAGTAAAGCCATATTTATAGTGGTTTATAATGGCAGCCAATGGAGATTTTCCAAAATTCAAAACGTCAATATCTTTGGAACTAGCCAAAAAGAAAAAAATTTTAATCCTTCTTATTTTGAAGATAATTATGTTATTGTAGCATACTAGGAATATGGGCTTCATTGCTCTTGAACTGCAGGGGGTCCTTTGAAGATCGCTAAATTAACATTGGGCTCAATTAGTTTTTTTTATAGTTTCATGTGCAACTTAAGGGCTTAATAAAAAGATTTTCAGAAATGTGCATGTTTGGATTCTTTTAAGTTAATATATTAACTATAGAAATCTGCAATATTAGAAAATTCCATCGTGAATCTTTTGAGAAAATGACATTTTAGTAAAGCCATATTGATAACGGTTTATAATGGGAGTTAATAGGAATTTTCCAAAATTCAAAAGCCAATATCTTTGGAAACTAGGAAAAAGTAAAAATTTAACCCTTCTTATTTTAGAAATAATCATGTTATTGGAATAAACCAGCAATATGTGCTTTATTACTCTAGAACTGCTCTGTCTTTTGAAGATTGATAAATGAACATTGGGCTCAATATAGGTTTTCTATAGTTTCGTGTGCAACCTAATGGCCAAATATTTCAAAAATAGGAAATTTTTAGAAATGTGTCTGTTTGATTTGTTTAAATGCAATATATTAACAATAGAAATCTGCAATATTAGAAAATTCCATAGTGGACTTTTTGAGAAAAGGACACTTTAGTAAAGCCATGTTGATAGTGGTTTATAATGGCAGCCAATGGAGATTTTCCAAAATTCAAACGTCGATATCTTTGGAACTAGGGAAAAGAAAAAATTTAACCCCCCTTGTTTTGAAGATAATTATGTTATTGTAACATACTAGGAATATGGGCTTTATTGCTCTAGAACTGTTCTGCAGGGGGTCCTTTTAAGATAGCTAAATTAACATTGGGCTCAATATAGGTTTTTTTATAGTTTCATGTGCAACTTAACAGCTTTATATTTCAAAAATAAGAAATTTTTAGAAATGTGTCTGTTTGATTTTTTTTAAGTCAATATATTAACTATAGAAATCTGCAATATCAGAAAATTCCATAGTAAACTTTTTGAGAAAAGTATATTTTATTACAGCCATATTGAAAGCGGTTTATAATGGGAGTCAATGGGAATTTTCCAAATTTCAAAGGCCAATATCTTTGGAACTAGGCAAAAGAAAAAATTTAACCCTTCTTATTTTGAAGATAATTATATAATTGTAACATACTAGGAATATGGGCTTTATTACTCTAGAACTGTTCTGCAGGGGGTCTTTAGAAGATTGATAAATTAACATGGGGCTCAATGTAAAAATGCAAAATTTTCAAGGGCTGCTATTATTAAATGGGGGCACTTTTCATTACCACTTCGTTAGATATCAAATTTATATGTATTAAGGATACTTTGGTCAAACAATGGTGCTTTATATATAGCAAGTGCAATTGAACAGCTAACTGGCCCCACTATTGGTCAGTTTGTGTGTCACACGACTAATCCCCACCATATGCTTCATTCAACATATTTTATGCTATTGAGCTGCATATATAAACAGTACTTTGCAACTAAGGTCATACAGTATACTTACCCCTTGCAATTTGTAATTTATTGAATTCACAGTAAACCCATCAAATTTTAAGAAAACAAATAATATTGTTCTCATGGATCTATTATTTATGTTAGACTAACTATGAAAATATAATTATGAAATAATATGTTAGCTTGAAGTCATATATAAGATGAAAATATATGTTCATGCATTTGCATTTTTCCAAAGGGAATATTCCCATGTAAGTAAATACAGGTGCAATATATAATTTATATGTATATCTATGTCATCTGTCTATACATGCGCGTATAGCCTAGTGTTACATGTGAACAAGATGGTTCTGGAAAGAAATGAGCGTGGCAGATTTGCTAAAATGCCACATACACCACAAAAGCAAGACCAATTTGAAAGTAAGTTCATTATTCTCAAGGGTACACTTCAAGTGAAAGCTACATTGCTACAGGGTGGCCTATCATTCTGAGACAAATGTATTATCCAACGATTGTGATTTTCGGAGCTAAAATATGATATCTTGAGCAGATGGAAATACATTCCCATGAGATATGTATATATAGTCAAAAGTGATAACTATTTATTGAGTGTAATGAAATGTATCCTACGCTAACTGCTTTTGTTTGAGATAATTATCATGAAATGTTTTTAAATCAATTTTTATGTGTGTCATTGATCCTAATCCACCCTGTAGTCTGGTGTTTGTAGAGCATTGCGACTCGTACAACTTATTCTCACAAATATCAAACCTCATTTACTAATTAATTTTTTGTGTGAATATGAAGAGTCCAAGCATTGCTTTTTTATGTTTATTGTATAGCTATATTTAGCCTTGATATCCATGATTTTTTAAAACAAAATCTCACCGTTAGATTTCGGGCTATTCATGTTTACTCATTTGTCTAATTGGAAAACAATGCAAATCTCATTTTTTCAAAGGAAAAAAATTGAAATTCTAAGACGGTGAAAAATCATTAAAAAATACACAGATTCAGAATCCGGCAAGCATTTTCCCTTATTCCTCTCCGTTAAGAAGTTTTGCAAGGTGTTGGATTCCTTTAAAGACGTACTTCTTCAGAAGAACCCTTGGTTTAAAGGACCTACTCGCTGACTTTTCTCTGCCCAACAAAAGGTACCGTGGCAAATTGAATGTTTTGGAAAAGATTAATCATATTTTTATTTCTAATTGAAAACAAGTGACACTTCTAGCTCGAAGCAAGTAGAAGAGATCGAATTAAAAAAAATGTCCGTCGAATGGTCTTTTTTATTTCATATCGTACAAACAGATTATATTGTTATGACTGTTTGCAAATTATAGGTCAATGGTCAAGTTTGAACCCATACATATTTAAAGTAGAAGAAAATGAAAGTGAGGTAACCTGAAGTCTTTATCGTTCAATTAATAAGCAAACCAATGTGTCATTTCGATCCATTTAAAGGGACAACTAACGTTAGAGACGAGTTTCTCAGCTCATTGTTTACTATCCCTTTAATCATTATAGTTTACGGTCACGTAGTTTCATATCCGCTGTAGCCATCTGGGCTCATCGGTCGAAGCTGACAAGGGGCTACTGGTTTGCATCTGAAATTGTTGGCTATTTGAAAAGCTTGGGTTAATGTTACCACTGCTTTCAGAACGTATTTGCGGGAGAAAATAATCCATGACCGTCTCGCCCTTCATTCCCTCAATCTCAGATAGGGGACTTAGTGGAGGCGGGCGGATCATTTTTAGTGAATCCATTATATACTGCTTCTTTTTACGTCTTCTATATATAAGACAAGTAATAAGGATGAAATATGCAATTGTTAAAGCACCACACCAAACAAGAATGATAATCACCATCCATCTACTGAGGACAACGTCATCACTCTCTAGAACGCGGGCTTCTGTTTTTGGAGACGGCATTGGAGTTGTTGAAGTTAATGAACTAGATTCCGTTGTAATTGTCTCATTCGGTGTTGTTGCTCTTGTTGTTGTTAAAGGGACGGTAGTTAGAGTGGCTATTGATGTAGTGCTCTGGGAGGTCTCCGTGGTTAACCATGACGGTGTACTGACATTAAAGTAAGATGGTATCGTTGTAGATACATTAGGCGGTACATCATCGTCCGTATAATACGTACACCCCACGGAAAATTTATAAGGACTCTTAAGAAATGAGAAATTAAGTTTGTCATCCTTAACTGGAATGGTCTCGTTGATATCTATATCTATTGATTTGAACCAGGAAGGGATGGTCGTGTCAAAGTATGTGTAAGCTACAGAGCTCATTCCTTCTTGGTTCATGATCCCCATTATATCGTTTGGAAAAACTCTAATAAACTCTGACGGCTTGAGAATGACTGTATTAGCTGAAGGGGCGGATTCTGGAATATGCATTTTAGCACCGACTAAAGTGTATTTTCCTCGCTCTGCAGGATCAGGCCGCCATATCCCAAACATCACGGCGTTTCCGTTGGCGAAATAGGCTGAGAACGATCGTAGTGTTCCCTTGTAATCTATACGAATATCTTCCATGAGGAATATTGTGTTATCTGCACCAACGGCCAGGTATTGTTGCGTCGCGACCAAACCATATCCTATATTCAAAAATGCTCCACCTTCAGAGCCAGGAATCAGGCAAAGAATTGTCCAAATTGTGAACTTCATTTTATTGTGTTATAAGAATCCATGAATCTACAGGCGTGATAAAGGTATAATACTTCTCCGAAAGTCTACACTTTATGCCTTGATGGCGATTCAAAATTGTACGAATCAAAAATCGAAATAATCCGCCATTCGATTCAAATTTTGTTAATACCGTTTCTCCCGGTCATTATCCAGGTTAAGCTCTTTATAGGTCCAATGTTTCCATTTGGATTGAATATGTAGTCTGTTGTACCCCTAACAATAGGAAACGTACACTGAAAATCTGACTTACAAATACAATGCGTTAAGTATATTTATACAAAACGTTGGTTCAAACATTATCGATGAATGTCTAAATACACGTGTAAAATCCTGACACCCCGTTTCCCGAGGATTTTCATCTCATAGTGGTTTTGTCGAGAGTCAATGTATTCTGATTATTGCAATCTGCTAATTGCAACCTGCATTTAGGCCCATACAGGTTATCTGTCCGCTTAGGGAGATTCATTTACTCCAAAGAAACAACATTCCGTTGAATGAAAAAACCACCTAATCTTAAAAAAAACAAAAAGGAAGGTTTGATCTTGAAGGTTTTTGGATGAATAGGTGGGCGATGTTTAATGTTAAACGGGCACTTAATTTGTAAGGGCCTTATTATACCTCGCACAGCTCATACGTTATACGGCGGGGATCATTTCATCGCTATTTTGTTGAGACAGCTTATGCATGGGCACACCTCTAATGAATGAAGAATGGTGTAACAACAAATAAATGAGCAGTAAAGCTCATTGTTTTTCCTCTGAAAACAAAAGTGTGATTTGATTATGCATTCCCATTGATCGATTCCTAGACTTGCCTCAAGAGACGTATCCTTGGATCGGAGAATCAGAAAGTTGGCATTTTCGTTTTAATATCTTTTTTGCGTATTTTATTTCAGGAAAATGACAGAAACAGTAGTGTGTAAAAAATATATATTCATATTTGATTACCTTTAAGTAGTAACACGTTCCTTCATCCGACGCATATTCTTTAGGATAACAGAGTCTAACAAAGTACTCTATATACATGTACACAGGCCCGTAGCCATCATTTGCCAAGGGGGGAGGGGTCACATTCGCTTAAACTCCCCGAACCCCCTGGCTACGGGCCTGATACATGTAAATTGTATATGTATTCAAACCTTCAGAGCATGATGTATCCGTACAACATGTGAAAACGAGACTGACCAAGAGTGACAAATTAAAAGCGTAATTCCTTACTTATTGATCACCCCTCGTACGGTGTAGTAGAGGTATTTCATATTTGCGATTGTAATTAACAACATCCGTTGATCCCCTTGCGGTATTAAATCGTAACCTTGATTATTACAATAAATTCATGTTTTATGTTCTATAGCTAGGATTTCCTCCTACAATTAAAAAAATATATATACAGTTAACTGTAATATTTTTATATGCGAAAACGTCAAACAATAGTTTATGCATACATCTACATATGATTTGCTCTTGCAAGTCAATCCGAAATGTGTGGTTGACGCATTCGCTGTTTGGCCTGGTAAACCGTCATACGACTGTCCCATGAGATAAGATTGTTGCTTTTTTTTTATTGCTGGCTTATTTCGCTTTGGCATGAAGGCACTTGTATTGTGATGCAACCGACTAGCAAGCACTATTGATTAAAAGACATGCAAAGGGGAAATTGATTTGAATATTTAATTGGAAAAATACATTGCCTTTAAACGAGAAGGGGCGTTCATCTTGTGGCTTACCCTTGCCTAACTGGGAGTCTTTTAAAAAAATTATTTTCACATTAATTGAAAATCAAGATAAGTAAAAGATGATACGGACTTGGGCAAAACTACTGATGACTTTATCCAAGCAGAATTTGTACTCGGATAATCACTACCAAATCAAATTCTTCAATCCTCCCCATATACAAAAAGTTGATATTAGGATTTTCTAGAGATTCTTTCATATTCATACCCTATATATAAACTATTGAAGGCCATGAAACTTACTTTTAAATTCTTGTCGGTATCAATCTGTAAAATTAATTGCCTTAATTAGTTATTTTCAAAAATATATATGTGGGAAAAGATAAAGTGAACAACAAAATTCATTGCATTATATACCAAGAGGATCTTAAAATTTTATTGAATCATTCGACTATTTATATATATATTTATTTATATAATTATGAATTCCAATAACAGTAAGGATTGAGATCTACACTCCCCTCCATAAGTTTGGCAACCTTAGTTCCCCCATTGAACTACGTGTTAAAGCCTCTTTACCTTTGAATTTTTATTTACTTAACCTGCGATGAAAATACTGATACTATTGATGAAAACGTAATTTGACTTTATTGTCAATACCTCCAAATGTTCTCAATTTTTTCCATCAATTACAATAGGTCGAAAATTGATGGTAAATATGATGAATTTTTGAAAATCGACATTCCCATGTTAACTAATGGAAAAAGGGTTTGCCGCAAGTCATATGACAGAATATCTATCACTCCGAGTACTTGCAAAAAATACAAATAATGTAGGCAATTGAATTTGCTAACTTTATTTAACAAAAAATTGATACCTTTCTTCAGGATCAACAAAGTTATAGGTCTTTAAAGTCAAAATTATTTTTCAAAAAAACTCTCCCATTGAAATAACACAGGAGGCGAAAAATGATTGTCAGAAATGACTTTGAAGCTCTGTAACTTTAGCATTCATTAAGTAAACTAAACACTTAATGTAGAAAAAAGTTAGACACAATTCAATTTTTTATTTAAAAACAGTTTTTGCTGAATCTTTTACTCAATAGATATCCTGATTTTTCATTTGCCCCGAGTCAACCATTTCCCATTGGTTTACATGGGAATGACGATTTTCAAAAATTCATCAACTTTATCATCAATTTTCGACCTATTGTAATCGAGGAAAAAAATTGGAGGTATTGGGAATAAGGTCAAATTACGTTTCCATTAATAGTATAAGTATTTTCATCGTAGTTTAAGTAAATAGAAATTCAAACGTAAAGAGGCTTTAACACTAACACGTAGTTCAATGGAGGGGAGTGTATGTATGAGATCTATGTTTGAGATCAATGTTTGAAATCTATTTTTGAAAAGGTTGAAAAGAATGACCAGTTAATGATCTGCAATGGTCTCTTGAATAATTATTGAACAAGAAGCTATTTTTGTTTCTGCTCTATGACATCCCATCTTGCTCTATAAAGTGCAACGTATTCACTCAAATGAATTACATTGGTAGGGAATGATGATCTGATTACTACATCCTTTCTTCTTGGTGTAGGAAAATGATTCATTGGAAATGTGATTGACCTATGTCTTCTTACGTACATACGTACCTCATACATAATTCTGTATGTCACAATATTGGAATTTACTTTGTAAATACATTCACTGTTTTTGTAGAACGTCTAATACATAGTTTCAGTTCAAAATGGTGTAACATGAATGCGCCGTGATGAAACTATCTTTCTACAAACCATTCTTGGAACCCATTGTATACGTTATTTTTCAAATAGAACTTTGCATATAAATTGAGTCTGACAAATGGAACTTTGTAAACGGATTTCCTTGTACAAGTTAAATGATATGTTAGTCATTTATCTTTAATTGTGTTATATAGACCATGTTTGAATATCAATACTGTAATTAATTGCTACGCTACATATACAATACAAAGATAAGACCAGCTGGAAAGTATTCATCAAAAATCTTATTTTACTGCATCGGACACGTGACTGAGAATATATAATAGATTTAATATGTTTGATCAAAATATTATTCATCAGGAGGGATTTGATATGGATATAGGAATGATTTCAATATTTCCCGAGGGAGCGCAATGACAGAGAGAAATATTGATATCATCCGAGGGATATTCTTCATATCATATTTGGAAAAATGAAATTTTTTGAAAAAACGAAAATTTTAGAAAAAATGAAATTTTTTGAAAAGATGAACATTAAAAAAGTAAAATATTTGAATATATACCCGGATTGATATTCATATTAACACTGGTATCATCCCTCTCTAATCCCAATATCACCCCTCTAATCCCAAATCTGTGATTTATCACTTGCTATTTACCTGACATTGCTCTGACCATGGTATTACGTTTGGTATATTATTCTTGTTTGAGACAGTCGGGCCGGGGCTTTAATTTACAATTTTATATTCAGCTATACAAAGTCATGGTTATCGTAGAATTTCGCAATTTTCATTTTATAACACACCATCCACTACTTATTTTTATTCTCTGAGCTTATATATGTCCATGGGTGATATTGTATTTATTGTATAGTTGATTTATGATTGATATTAGTATTTGTTTACATGACTTTGACACAATGTAAATGAGATTATCCTATTACTATTTTTAATCATTTGTGCTACTATTTGCATGTTGTTCTGATACTATTACTATTCACTATTGTTTAAGCAGCAGTTTTCAACCATAGGAATATGATAATTATGATTGAAAAAAGATTCGCCTCCATTAAAGAGACACGTACTGATCCAGAACATGTTATGAAACGTATGAATTACCAAATAAAATTATCAATATAGTAAGTACCTAGGATATATATTTAAAAAATAGTGTATGTAGTGTATAGTCATTATAAGTGCAAGAAATAAAATCGATCTTGCAGTACATTCATGAAATAATCTACTGTCACTATTTGGAAGACATTCTACAGATATAGATAAGTGCATTTGGATTTGATCTTCTATGTAAGTTCAGTTTCTAAAGATATAGGCAAGTGCATTTGGATTTGATCTTCTATGTAAGTTCAGATTCTAAAGATATATAGGTACGTGCATTTGGATTTGATCATCTGTGGACGTTCAGCTTTTAAAGATATAGGTATGTGCATTTGGATTTTATCTTCTATGTAAGTTCAGTTTCTAAAGATATAGGTAAGTGCATTTGGATTTGATCTTCTATGTAAGTTCAGATTCTTAAGATATAGGTAAGTGCATTTGGATTTGATATTCTGTACGTTCAGATTCTAAAGATATGGGTAAGTGCATTTGGATTGGATCATCCGTGGACGTTCAGCTTTTAAAGATATAGGTATGTGCATTTTGATTTTATCTTCTATGTAAGTTCAGATTCTTAAGATATGGGTTAGTGCATTTGGATTTGATCTTGTATGTACGTTCAAATTCTAAAGGTACAGGTAAGTGCGTTTGGATTTAATCTTCTGTGGACGTTCAGATTCTAAAAATAAAGGTAAGGTAATGATATGGTTAGGGTATGCATTTTTCAAAAGCCCTATCAATACGCATTGCTAAAAATCAGATTGTGCCTCTTTAATGCCATTTTCATTCATGGATTCTATCACGTGAGCGAGTATTGAAGGTTTTCATAATGTGTTAGACCTTTTTGAATTAATAAGGTATGTCAGACGGATGTTTTAACCTTCAACAATAATGTTTGATAAGATCCTTGCATAAATACATGGTAATAACGCTTTGAATACAAGACAGGGAATAGGATAAGTTAAGTTGTTTTTTATCTTTTGTCCAGATGCAGTGTATCGATCTACTGGTCATCATGTTGTCAATGGTACAACTTGGCTTGTCGAAGAGCCATGTTCATCAGGCGACCATCAGGAACAGGACACGCGATTTATGTTGGTTTCCATCCTCAAGTCGACAAAATGATCCAGTTGAAGTGTAAGTAAATACAATTACACTCCCCTCCATAAGTTTGGCAACCGAACTGAATTGCATATAAACACCTGTTTGTGTCTGGCGATTTCAAAATATCATCAAAGTGAATAATTTCCGAAACATTCTAATAAAGGAACAAGATAAAGATTCAAATATTAATATACCCTCACAGGTTATCATGATCAAATGAAAACTTACGGCTGCCAATCTTATGGAGTTGAGCGTTTGAACTAAATAGCATATCTTCATATATACATGTACTTGTACATATATATATATAATATCATTGCTCAAAACTGTCAAAAGCCCAAAATTATTCACCGGCAGTACGCAGTACTAAATAATGGGATTGTCAAAGGTGTCTACTGATAATATGGAGAGTCAATGCATTTTGCAATGGCTTTATCTATAAGAGTTTCATTGTAGGTGGAAGATATGTTGCGAAGTCCTGGAGGGCACATGTCAAAACAGTTGTTGTCCACTGAATGACTACCTATGTGAGTGCTGCGCTAAAACTGAAGTTATGTTTGATCAGGTACATCCTGCAGAGTTTGAAGATATACAACAAAGGTGTTCAAGATATGGAAATGAATCTCCTGAAGCAAGTGAATACGAGGAGCGTACTTGTGTTATTGATCCAGTTCTAGAAAATCGGACCTCCCCGTATCCCTTAGGATTACAACCGTTTGTACATCACGATAAAGTCACTGGTGAAATGATGATAGATCTGTAAGTACTACTCGTTGAACAAACGATGTGAAATAGAATGACGATATATTTGTAACACACTTTTATTTTTCACATTCCCAGTACAGGGATGTAGAATGTAACATAAAATTGTGGCTTAAATTATGTTAAATATTATATTTGGCATATACTTTATTATATCTGGCATATACTAATATATATATTACTGTATTGTACTATTGGACGTTTTAACAAGTTTGGTATCTATTGGTTTTTGGAATTATTGGGAATGGTTTAAAGGAAGTTATTGACATATGCTTTGGAAACGTCATCACCACAACGGCTACCTCCTAAAAAATTTATCTATATGCTACGTTACTATGCCAGATGCTTACCAGGTTATGCTTGCAAATGATACTTCATCTAATAGTTAACTTATTTTCATTGCAGACCTCAATTTTGTTGTTTTAATTTGGCCCAGAGTGGGATGTGTCCGAGACCTTTTGTAAACTGCTTTATAGAGACAGAGTCGATCTGTACATGCGGTAGGCAAACCGACGAAGTTGCTTCAATGTTTAAATATATTCCCATCAATAGTAAGACAAGAACAGATGCCGTCACTGTAAGCCCTGAAAGAATTGAAGCTGTTGATTCAAGACTTAAAAATGACAGTACAGACGTATGTTACAGTAAGCCGAGTATTGGTAAAAGGGATGAATGGGAATGGGTAGACATGTGAGTATTTTTACTATTACTCTAAAGCTACGTTCACACCAACGGCGAATGCCACGCTTTAAATGGGCGAGCAAAGCGGCACCAAAGCATGGCGCTTTAAAGGGACTTGTAAAGCGCCACCAAAGCGTAACAAAGCTTGATTAAAGCGTTGGGGTCGTAAAAGGTCGTAGAAAAGCTCGAAGTAAAGCGGGATGTTCGGCAAGAGCGCCAAAAAATTTTAAACTGTTTAAAAATTTTGGGCGCTCCGTTACGAATTGATTAAAGCGCCGAGAGCGTATCAAAGCTTAACAAACCGTTACAAAGCTCAGCAAAGCTTGACCCAAAGCGTAGGAAAGCTTAACAGAGCTTGGTTCAAAGCGGGGACCCCAGTCTCTTCACGGTCTGTTACCATTTGACACGCTTCGTTTAGATGTCTCAAGCTTTGCTACGATCTGGCATGAAGATCTGACACGAGGTCAGACGCTTTCATCAATATCTGACACTCTTTGTTACGCTTTCATGAAGGACTCTCAAGCTTTTTAACGAATTGAGACGCTTTAATCAAGGATTGAAACGCTTTGTTACGCTTGACAAGCTTCCTCACGCTTTCTCACGCTCGTTCACGCCGTGCGACAAACATCATGTCTTCTTCGGATAGGTCATGATCTGGTCCATCTGGAAATTCTGGATCTTGTTATTCTGCCATCGTCTTCTCGAGTCACAGATGCAATGGTTTTATGGATATACTGCATCTTTATACAGCCATTTGATCAAAAGCGTCATGATGAAGGCGATCTCGAAAATGCACAACAGAGCTTGGCAATCGTATCAGAGCCTGATTAAAGCGTGATAATCGCATCAAAGCGTAATAAAGATTATCAAAGCTTATCAAAGCGTGATTTTAAGCGTAACAAAGCTTGGTCGAAGCGGGATCATAGCGCGAGGAACCGTAACAAGTCGGGAAATCAGAGCGTATCAGAGCTTATCAGACCGTAACATTACTTAGGAGATCGTGATATTTTTGGAAAAGTAAACAAAAATGACGGCGCTTTGCTCGCCGATTTAAAGCGTGGCATTCGCCGTTTTTGTGAACGTAGCTTTAAAAATGTTTGGCGCTCTTGCCGAATATCCCGCTTTACTCCGAGCTTTTCTACGACCTGTATTACGACCCCGACGCTTTAATCAAGCTTTATTACGCTTTTGTGTCGCTTTACAAGCCGCTTTAAAGCGCCACCAAAGCGCCGTTGGTGTGAACGTAGCTTTATTGTTTCTATTGCCCGTGCTATCAAAGTTCAATGTATATGAGTAACAGCTGAACATCGATTGATAAAAATGGAAATGAATGTTTCTATTCAGGGAATTTACATTCGTCTATCAATAATGTATCCGGCACTTCCAAATGGAACATATTTAATGGTGAACATTTTTGAAACGTACTGTTTGAAGAGATTGTGAGCAATTTTATATATAAAATTTAGACCTTCTATCTTTTCCTTTGTTAATGTTTCAAAACATATACATATACTGGGTGTCCCAAAATATACCGAGATAAACAAGGAATAACGTTTGTGATGAAGGAATATTCTTAGAAGTTAGCCATCTGACAGACACTTGAATTATCATAAACATCTAAAGGTTTCACTGGGTAATTAGTGAAACGATGAGGAGTTTATAAGAGAAACGCTTGTTTATCTCCACTACTCATATTTCTTAGAGAAACGCTTGTTTAGCTCCACTGCCCAAATGTTGTACCTAGACAAACATGAAATAACTCTGTGAGTGATTAAAGAATATTCTTAAAATTTGGATATCTGACAGAAAATTGAGTTATCATCTAGTAAACAGCTGAAAGTTTCATCCGGTTTTCTTGGAGAAAAACACAGTACCGGTGTAAAAGGGTAGAAGGTCCTATCAATTTATGGTCCTACTCTCCATTGATTTATATGGTGACCGCTTTCCCTTATTATCTTATACATAATCAGGCCCAGTAAGGGGGACCATGATTTCTTTCACACCGTCACCCATTTTTCCATGTTTGGAAATGCGTTCAGCTCTTAATCGACAGACATCACAAAATATCAAATTTCTTAGGAAGATACTCAAAATAATACACGTTATTTAGTAATTTTTTACTGCTAATTGACAAATGCTTTTTTTCTTAATCATGTAAACTTTTTTTAATGAGATGAAGGGGAACGAGTTACTTATGTCTCATTTAGGTACAATTTTGGGACACCCTGTATAAACCGAAGACATTTGATCAATGTAATTTAGGAGTGCATTGTGTTGTAAAATCCGAGGAGTCAAATTTAAGAAAGGATGTTGCTACAAACAGCAGTTTGACTATTGTTACGAGTGTGAATCCGAAGAGAATATTGGTCGTGGAGAAGGATGTTTGGTCCAAATATCAACGGAGATGAATTTCATTAACAACAAGTTGAAATCAAAGATACAAGTATATTCATTGTAAGTGATTGTTATGTCATATATTATTTCTTTCTGAGTTATTTCAAATATTGTTATCAGTAGGGGATATCCCTTACTAATATACAAAAAATATGAATTTGTTAATCAAGTTAATGTTTTCTTTTTATGGTTTACGTCAAGTTATTTTAAATCTAGTAATTAATATGTTCCCTTGCAAAAATATCTCAATACATAGTATTTGTTCAAAATGGCGGCATATTTTGTGAATTTGAATGTTCAGTTGAAAGTTAATATTTAAAGATTGTCATAGGACTATAGGGCCTTGCGGCCACTGTTACAATCCTGATGTAATGCAGCAGCAACTGACCATTCATCAAATACAAGAAATTAACTCCCTCTGAGGGTATATGAAATCAACTCTATTGAAATGTTCGGGGTTGTGTTCAAGAGGATTTAAAAAGGTGGCGCCCCAATGTGCGGGGTGTGATGAGAGTAGGTCCTCAATCTTTTCAAGAGCTCCAAACAGCCATCTCAGAAGCCATTGAAAAGGTGAAGAACAATTCACATGCATGCCAAGGATGGGTTAAGAGGCGTGTGACTGGGAAAGACATTACAAACTGTGGCAGTATGGCCCTATAGTTGCACAGCTTAAACGAACTACATGTAGGGTTGCTAATCCACTACGAGTAACAATGGAATGGCCAAAAATCTTTAAGTCCTGCGACCTTACCAATATACTGTACATACAATGTACAAACCTTTTTAAGTACTGGTATACATACAGTACAAGTCAATTTAAAACAAAGGGTTATAAATGCAGTCATTACCTCATACCAAGGCAGCAGTCTACATGATTTCTCTTAGGCCTATATTTCTTAAATATTAATTTTCAATTGAACATTCAAACCACAAAACAGGCCGCCATTTTTGAACAAATATGAGACAAAATGGTGAATTATGTATTCGCGTCACTCATACTATGAACGCCTATAATATCATTAAATTAAGAGATGTTTCATAAATATTTTTTTTGTATGTCAGAATTTCACTCTAGTTTTCAAATCTGTAATCAGATTTTGATAATACTGTAAATTAAAAAAGTTATTAAAGAAAAAGTGACCATTGAACAATTCTGTCCGGGCTACTATATATTTATGAAACACTTAGACTTCCATGACATACCAGAAAAATGACTCCTGTATCTATTGTCAAAATCTAAACTTACATTGTTCTGAACTATAGCTGAGCTCTTTTTATTTATTCTCGCTCGGTATGTACCTAGAACCTCAGAAGTTATGAAAAACATAATTGTTTTTCAGTGCTGCTTTTTGCTGTCATATAATGCAATGCAATACCTGCATATCTCATGACAAATGGCCGTTTTGTCAATGTGTTCCAAAACGCCCTCAACAAGATGCTAGTCTTACCAGTTTGAAAAAATTTAGACAGTACAACGATTCAAGGTAGCTTTTAGGCGACATATGATTCCATATTAATCACATTAATTATTTCATCTTTAAAGAAAATCACGTCTCCACAGTGGTGCACTGGTATGATGATTATAATTTCTGTATTAATTATGAGAAAGCGTAAAATCAACAGGGAACCATCTTGTTTCACAATGTCTCAGGTGCTCCAACTCAAACTGTGTAATATAAAGTATAAGAACCGTGGAATTCGAAGATGTAGGGGACGTAATGTTCTGAAAATCTATGTTTCAATAAATAGAAAACACAACTATTAAACATTCAAAATAATATCATCATCTATATTGTATTTGTAAAATATAATTGTTGTGTAAAGAAAGATACAGATTTTAATAAAACATGATAAAAAACATTGGTTATTTTAATGCAGATATGTTGCATGCTGCGCTTCTAAGAGCTGCAAAGACGAGTGTTGCTTCACCGAAGGTCATCCTCACTGTCAATGTTGTCCCAGTATTTCCAGGCATATTAATAAGGGCATGTCCAACAAAATAGGAAAACTTGTTTTAAACCAGCATTGCAGTCAGGAACGACCAGATTGGGTAGAAACAGACACTAGCATCAGATTGCCCAATTATGTAGACTTGTAAGTCCTTTATTTTATGACTGTATTCGACCTTCCTTGATTTTAAAAATATGTTGTCGGTTATGCAGCTGTCATATTGAAGCAGGATTTATTGGTCAGTTAAAACTGATACTAAATATGTCAGATTATTATTTTAATCAATGAGTTTTACATTTTGTTTTTCAAATTTTAAAGGGAACTGACATGTTGTAAAATAAGCAACTGTAAAGACAAATGTTGCCGCACAAAACAAGGTCCTTTTTGCGAATGCTGCTCATCAGCCAATGAAACTACAAGTACAATTCAGTTCGGCACAATTGCCAATGAACCCACCAAATGCGTCGCTGGAATATCAGATGAAGAGGGATGCTATGTGGAGGTGGCTCCCCCTATGATGATACTAGGAAAAAGATCACACAAAGAAATATTTTACCAGACCCCTTTATATTTGTAAGGATTTCGTTAAATCTCGACTATGAATTAATGGTATATCTGACTATTATGTCTGGTGGGGATACATTTTGTGAACATATTATACCCTGGACCGTAACATCTATTGTTTATTAAGCTTTATTCCCATGTAAATATATTTACATGGAGTAATATTTTCAAACAGATAGATATGTCATCTTTTTTGTTATTCCAGATATGAAGTATGCTGTGCCATCAAAGAATGTGGGAGAGCTAATTGCTGCGTTAGTGGAGTGATTTCTCCAGCGTCAGAGTCATGCCACTGTTGTATACAGAGCTGAATTTAGAAGTTATTCATTTCCTCCTCACGTAGTTTTCTGTGAAATAACCCATTAGCAAATAATAAGAAAACAATGACGTCATTTTATATTTAAATATTGTCTTCAAGCAAGGAGGATTGGCTCCCAGGATCGAAACTCGATATTTTCCAACAATAAAAACGTCGAAATGTAGTTATTTTCTGAAATTAAAACCGACTATAAATTCAGCATAAACAGTTCAAAAGATTCGAACAAATATCTCGATCATTTCTTGTGAGTTTTGGAATTTTTCGTTTGGAAATAAGACCAAAATTCACGATTTAAATGTTGAAGTGAACAAAATGGCGGCTGTTTGAATTCGAATTTTGTATTACGACATACCCATATATGGGACAGAATATCGGTGGTGCACTCTGGGAGCCAATCCTCCTTGGTCTTCAAGTAAAGTAAATCACGTGCACGTGAGAGACTTACGCCTGGGTACGAATTAGTGTAACTCCGGTCCGTATAACTATAAAAGAGATAATAATAGAAATGATGCAAACGGGAATAGATCTCGGAATTCAAAATCAACAATAAAAAGGTCTTGATCATTATCTCATACATGGGTTGCATTAATATAATTTTAAACACGATACACTATTTTTATCTACATCCTATTTACATTGTATTAAAAATAAATACCAATATTTATATCAATAACTGAACAATCAATGGACTTTGTTATTTTTAAATGTTGTCAGACTTGTTTAAATTGTACCAAGTTGAACTCAACATATTGACACGTCATTCATTCATTGTCAACAATTGCCGCTAATGTCAATTTATCAACCTTTGAAATTGTATCTGTCGTGCACTCGTAGTGATTACAAACAAACTTGGAAAGTTCAAAATCATTGTCAACCTTCTTTTATTGTCAACAAATATTCAATATTTTTTCTGCCTTGATATCCTTTTCAGCAAATTATTGTAATAAGCCTTTCCAAACCGTGTCATCTTTTTGCATTGAAAAATAGTTGCCAGATGCATGATTGATGTCGTATGTTGTACCTGAAGGTAGCAATGTGCATGAAGAATTGCTACTTATAAGCCATGGCATAACGAATCTTGAGATAATTATATTTTGCAATTTGGTTTCTTCTAATTGTAGTAAGAGAGGGCAGAAACCAATCGATACACAGTATGAGATTTTTAAATGGAAAAATAACATGGGGAAAAATTGCAATTGAAAATGATTGCATTTTTGGTGAAAAGAAGATCAACATCTTTGAAAAAACTTTGTTGATGGGTTGATGGGTTGATTGCTAGTTAAAGGGACATTCCTGGTCAGACCTTTTCTATCCTGATATGGTAGCCTTAATCATATTTATGCTTTCCATATTTAGCAAAACATGGGAAAACTTTTTAATATAGTCAATATTGATCATTTAAAAAATATAGTGCTCATTTCCAGTAAGCTGACATCTTTTAAGATTTCACTCAGGAAGTGATGTCATCAACTCTCAACTTTCATGACCTTGCCTAAAACAGTCTAAGAAAGTAGCACAAAATCAGTTCTAGACAAGTGGTCCTTACTTTATGTACAAAAATATTTTCAGAGCTTGTCAGCTTAGAATAAAAGAAGAGACTCTTAAAAGGTTTAAATAGGAGACAAATTTGAAAAATAATATTCAGCTGGTTTTGCATCATGATCAACCATGCCATCTCAAATCTTCTCAGCCCTGAGATGTTTCAGGTGAAACAGAAAGATGCTATGAGTATCAGAATGCTGGTTTTGTAATTCTTAGTAGCTCCTTGCCTAATATTATATACAAAGTTGAGAGTCGATGACATCACTTCCTGAGTGAAATCTTAAGAAGATGGCAGCCTACTGGAATTGAGCACTACATTTTTAAATGACCAATGTTGACCATATTAAAACATTTTCCGTGTTCTGCTAAACATGGTAAGTATATATATGGTTGTAGCTACCATATTAGGAGAGAGATTGTCTCGCACGGAATATTCCTTTTAATATCTCCAATTCCGGTTGACTTAATCAATATTGAGATAATGAATGAATCTAAAAGAGAAAGAAGATATGGATCTTAGAGCTCTGCGATCGGAGGATGAAATAAGTTTACAGAGAATTGAGAATATTCCGTTGATCTGTTGGGTTTGGGGACAGCCTGCCTTCCTAGAAGAGAGAAATCTCTTTGACATGTCTGTTATAGTAATGCATGTGGGACAGGCGAATCCAGTTCTAGGGTGAATAATGCGGTGAAAGATCATATCAGCTAGACAAGATATTGTACTACAGGGAATATTCATGATTATCCGCTTGAAAAGGGCTATGCTATGAATGGATTTAAGAAAACTTTTTTGACGAGACGATGTGTAATTGGAAAGTGTAGAATTTAACAGAAAATTCGAATGCCAATCAAGAGTACGTCTTCTAGCTGTGATAAGGTGGGATAAGGTTACGTTTCTGTGCTTCCTATGCATGTTTCATAGATGGCTAAATAAAATAAATAGAAAGTTATGAATCATGATGTATATTTTTTTTATCTTTTTAATCTCTTTTAACCCCTTCTTGTACATTTCCCATAGACAAAAATGAGCATGAGTGTTTATAAAAGCATGGTCGAGAAATGTATTTTTCAGATCATTATATATAATGTGCAATTTAAAAAATTGCGTGCTGCTGATACATGTTGATGATTGATCATGGAGTGTGACTTCCTTAATTCTATTTAAAGTACAGAGTGACATAAAAATTGCCACCCACATAATGTTGCATAACTCCTTTGTATGCATGATCCCCCATGTTTTCTTCATTAAAACTAAATTCCATGGAGCAACTCCACACGTTTCAGATGACTAGCTCAACTAGATGTACTTTTATGACCGTTAGTAAGAAATCGTGCAGACAAAAGCGTTATGCAACATTATGTGGGTGGCATTTTTTGTGTCACCTTGTAGGACCAATTCAATTTCAAAACAAATCAAAAAGTGGACCAGTTCATGCTCAGTAACATAGCTGTTTAAGGGGTTTGTTTACTTTGAAGAAGTCTCTTATATTAAGGGTCGCATTCATTTACTATTTTACTTGGTAATTTGTTGGCAATTCAACATCCGCATCGCACTGCGCGTCCCATACAACAACGGAGCCAATTTCTGGAACATCAAGCTCCTGACAACACAGAGCTTGTGGAGCTACAAAGGTATGGAAAGTTCCACCACACGTACCAGGCTCATAATAAGCTACCAAACGTAAACCAGGGGGTGAGAGTGTCCTCGACCATTCATCACACATAACCTGCCCCAGAGGTCTGTACAATATCTCGGATGTATTATTGATTAGGATTGACGAATTCAACCCCTGTGTGCCGTAGATTTTACGTAGAGCACCATCACACTGTATTCTGCATTGATCCATCACTTCTTCACATCCATAGCATCTTCCTTTGGTGTTGTTGTACCATACTGAGTCTAGCTGATACAGGACGTCCGTAGGCTCACTTTCACCTGCCGTTATATTGGCCTCGAGTCGAATGGTACAGTTACACCTAAACGAGTAATGATTGAGGTTCAGAATAATTCGCCAAAGATTGTAACATAATATATAAAAACTGACGATTGCATACTATGTACTTACCTTTCTTCTTAATGGGGCTGAATTTGCTGAAATATGCGGTTATCAAATATCAGAATAGAATAAAATTTTAGAATCCCCAGTCCAATTAAATTATTAACTTGAACTTGAACTTACTTTTCATTGAATGGTCCCCCGGGTGGCGTAGTGGGTTCTGGTGTGGTTGGGGGTGGTGTTGGAAGATCCACTAAAATAGGGAATATGAATACAATATCTGTATCAGTCGACAGCTTTAGTCATATTGGTAGATGTAATTGATGTCAACAAAGTCTAAAAAGCAAAGTCAGTGTAGTAGTTTACTGTCTTACTGAGTCTAGCTAAAGGCCCTCCTGATCTTCCAAGTATTAAACATCGATCTAATGGAGAGGTTAAGCAAATACGGTTTTTCAAAACGTATACGTAAACGCAAAGTACATTGAATCAACATAGGATTGTATCGCTTTAGTCTACTTCAGATACCCGTTCAACTTCAAAGTTGCTTGTTTAGAACGGGAGATTTAGAAATTTCACGTTGCTATCAACGGGAATCATTATACTCATGTCTGTTGAATACTATCCTTGCAATTTTGATTTCGATGCAGAGTATAATTCTTTCTGAAGAAGATGATGTATGTTACGCATGATTTAACTCCAATAATCTTACGAAACGAGCTCGTTTAAAATATGTATTAGAAAACCAGCTATTGAACTTCATCAATGGGATACTATGTAATCATTACAAGCTATGGTGTAGTCTAAACAAACACTAGAGCTGAACGGCTATTTATGTGTGAACTCTACATGTATTTGTATAGGGCCGATTGATACGTTTAAGTTGCGTTTTGGATTTTATACGGTAGCTTAACCTCTCCAATAGCTTGAATTCGTGAATGCAACTTTCGGCTGTTAACTACCGAATCGACCTACTATTTATCACCAACTCATTTAAATATGAATTGAATAGTGGCAGGTACTATTCATGTTTAAGTTGCCCATAAAATAGTAGGCTAATCCGATGACCGGCAGCCGAAAGTTGCATTCGCGAATACAAGTTAATAGGGAGGTTAAGTTCCACGTTTTAAAAAACGTGTACGTGAACGTGTAGAATTGTAACCCTGAGTTATGAATTGGGTATCCTGGTTGTAGTATTTAATTGGTTGACAGTAATCCCGGGGGTCGAAATATTACACCTTTACGTACAGGGTGTAACTTAATCTCCCTAATATCTGATGTCGCGAATTTATTGTCAAATCTGTGGATTCATTAGAGAGAAAATTTCATCATTCGAATATGAATGGGGAATGTTTTAAAGGATCTTACCGATTTTGTTTGACTTCAACCCACATCCAACTGGGTGACCGTACGATTCAATACCCTGATGTCCATAAGAGAATGCCATGAACTCTACATTTGGCGCCCAGTGATCAATTCTGTATGTCCGGTACAATAGTCCACTTATTAGAAGAGTCGTGTAGTTGGTTCCCGGAATTGGACTCCATAATCTTCTCGGTATGATTTGCTCATTGATGGTCAATCCTCCTGCGACTTGTAAGGATGCTATAACTGCCAAATAGTTGGCATAATCTCGTTCGACGCGATTCCTGAATGTCGTGAATATGACTGGACCAGTGAACTGTTTTACAGGTGGCACAATCATCATGAACGGATCCGTCCCACCGCGAAGATTGTCGGCAGAAATACCTAGGAATTAAAAACAATATAATTCTTGCATGTATTTTTGGAATTTACTGATAAAGGATTTGATTTACCATTCAAATGGTTTACCAGGTTGGTGCGTAACTGACATTAAATAATTCCACTATACCTTTGTTGTACTGGACAATAAGACAAGGCTTTGAGCAGATAAAGTAGTTGAAGTCATTCGACCTTCTTTCAAACTCAAAGAATTGCCCTCTGTTCAGACCCCTTCTTGTTCCATAATTAAAGGCAGTGATTGATGTATCATTTTCTGATGCAAGCACTCTGTAAACGTCTCCTGCTCGACGTGGCTGAATCGGCGCTGTGGCGAAGTACTCGCCCCAGGTGTATATTGGAGGTATCTGTTCTACAATATGATCGCAGTATTGAACACCAGTGGGCACAAACACGCACGAAGCACCACCGTAAACCGCCACTGGCTTGTCAGATGTTACAAGATAGCCGGTTGTGTCGCCTCCTCGTATGGCCAGCTGATACGTTTCGAATTCCATCATCATAAGATTCAGTGCATTTGCAAAATCATGCCCACCATCTGGCAAAGGAGGGACAATTTGGACGTTTGTGTTTTCTTCCTGTGCTGCGATACCAATGAGAGAGTAGGTGACGCTTAACGCATTATATGATGGAATAAGGAATTCTTGTGTTAGCGTGGCGTTAAAATCAGAGACCGGAAGTGCCAAGAATGATTCACCAGCAATTCCAGCATTATTGCAATAAACGCTGACTTCGTAATTGGATGTTATCAAAATACCCTTTCGTTCGGCTCTGTTATAAAACATTCGTACGGCTCCAGGAAATCGGATTCTTTCTACTTCTCCGGCCTCGATGACATATATTTCATCGAAACTTCCTTGGGGTGACTGGACACGTACAGTGGTGCGCCTTGACGCGGTTATAACAACTTCATTGTGACCGGTCTCAGAGTTGCGAAATTGGGCCATGAAGGCCACAATAAATCGCGTACCTTTGTGGTCTTCGGCTGCAATAGAAATCATTACAGGAGTGTGAGTGTCCGATCGTAAAATGAAACCTTTTCGTAATCACCTCAATTCCTTACTCAAAATTGAAACCAATTTGGAGCTTCAGATAATCATGGAATATCAAATATTGCAAGAATTAGCTATGGGACCGTGGTTTTTAGAAAGTATATATAAAACAGAAAAAACAAATGTCTTTGTTTTTGCGGGTGTTGAATTCCTGGATTTTTCAGCTCAGTTCAAATAGTTCGATTAAAGCAAATTACAAATTTCTCCTGCCAAATGCATCTTAGACCAATATACAGCATATGACATACATGTATGTAACATAGTTACAGAGGTCAAAAACAGGAAAAATTTGACCCCCGTTACAGCAATACTCACACCCTTGCAATTTTGCTCGTTCTGTATTAACATAGGGTGGGTGTTATATTTATAAAATGGGCGATGGATAGTCATAAGTATGGTAAAATTATTAAAAAGTTGCTATATTTATCTTTAGGTAAATAGTTTACATTGAAAGCTTTGAGAACTTATCAGGTGTAAATAATATTGCATAAAATATAATTACCTGCATAAGCAAGCCCCACAAACAATAGCAGCGCTAACGAGGTCCACATTTTGCTCAATGTGACATACAGTTATTTCTTTTCTGGTAGTAAGAATGACTTTGTTGCATAAAGTTACTTAGAGCGATAAACGCTAAAGTACATCTTTTGACACGACGTTGTGCATCGCTATGTCTAAAAGATAAGATTTGAGGGTACTCTTAATTCTTACAAGTATATCTCTACATGTTGTCGAATGCATCGTACTCGTGTCGATTTATTAGTATATAAATTGGTAATTTTGGTACTCACAGCATTTACTGACATGTATATTTTTACTGCGGTCACCGTGAAATCAACTAGACGCAGCCAAACCGTAGAAAGGTCCCACGGCGGTCGTACGCCGGGTGTACGGTTGAATTGCGGATATCGTGTGTTACAATTGCGATTGCCATGCGTCTACCTTGATTTTTGTCAAGAAAAAACTACGTACACGTAGGGATGCCCTACGCTATCCGTGCGACATCCTTTATCAGCCGTATGTCAGCCGTAGTTTTTATGTCTCTTCAAAATCGAAACAAGCCAAACGGCCGAGGTAGCAATTATAACGATACTCTACTTGGCGACCGTGGGAATGTTTCTGGCCGGAAATCATAGATCGTACGGTCAACGTAGCAAATATAACTAAGGCTAATTCCGAGTTATATCTTCTACGGCGACTCTACGTCCTGTAAAAAACTGGATATGTCGATCGGAGACCGCAATGCGACCGTAGCTGTCTTATGGTTGCTGCAGGACTTTCCTAATTTCAGAGAACTACGGTCGACGTGAGGTCGCCGGGTTGGTTTTGCCTGGTTGTAGACTGGAAGTATTTAAACTTTCAGGAACAAAGGATTGGTATCGATACACACGTTTCTCTTAAACCAGTCATCAACATTTTTTTCACATGGTCTTCTTTTGAATGGTAACAATATAATTTGAAAAACATAAATATACTTTTCACTATATTGTTTTAGAAAACACACCAGACACTTCTTTTGTTCTTGGTATCATATGTTCGGAATGAAATGAAACATCTTTCCGAACCTCATTGGAACAAAATGACATAAACACAACCTGTTAAGGTCTCTCAATATTGTAATTGTACAAAGGAAAGTTTGGTTGATTTCAAAAAAGTATCTAGTGTTAATGAAATAAAAGGTATATCTTAATTTTTATCTATTTTTGTTTTTTTGTTTTAATTCTTTGAATACTATTTGTTAAATCAACCAAAATTTCAGTTGTATAGCTATAATGTTGAGAAGTCTGAGAAAATGTTTTATGCTATTTTGTTCCAAAAGGTTCGGAAATATTTTTTATTTCATTCTCAAGAATTGGTAGAAAGGAACAAAAAACAATTGCACCAAAAAACAAAAATGTTAACAAAAACAGTTATGTAAAATATATATAAAATATCAAATTGTTGTCAATCAGTCAACATTTCATAAAGTAAAAGGACAGTGTTTTTTTACAAAATGTTTTCAATAATTGGTTTAAGAGAAAACATTCTTGATGTGTGCAGTGCAAGGTTTCGTTGATGTCTTTTGTCTAGTTTAGAAGATATTGCATTCTATGGTCTCCTTTTTTCGGTCACCCTGTATTTATCTTTTTACTTCCACATAGACCAAAGTGTCAAGACACTTCCATTTATGCATACGACAGCCAAACAGTTGAATTTGTCTGCACGCGAATGCAGGAGGTTCTGAAGTAACATCTTTCAAGTGGTGCGATGGCAACACGCAAATTTTAGACACATTTGAAAATAAGTACTTTATATACTGGAGGTTCCCCAGTGGTTTGTTGGGTAAATCCGTGTCGGTAACTCATTTACGATTTCATCGCACCGTGAGTTTCACAGATCACGACGAGTACTTTAGGTGTGGCGTATCAGTAAATGAGGAGCCGACAGGTGATCGCGATATCCATACATTCGAGAGTGAATCCTGCTACACACGAGTGCACAAAGTTTGAATGTACTTGTTGCTTGATTTCGTAGAAAAATAAATAATATTTTTCAATACAAAAACACAATTATACTTACAAGCATATGGTACATCCTAAGTTCTTTTCAAAACTTACATTGGACATCTTCAACCAATCAACTATATTTATCAATTTGCTATCGACTTAAGTATTTTTATATTTTGATATAAATGAGATCATGTTAAAATCATGCTCTACAATATATATTCTTCTTATCAGTTAGTTAACTTGTTGTCACCAGTAAATAATGCCTCGGTCAAACGTAACTAAGGCGGCCGCAGCTTCCCAAAATCGAGAGAAATATTATGCAACAAAATAGGAATAAGCAGTACGATTCCGATTTTCTATATCGATGATGCAAAGCTGCCGTCGCCGTAAGTCCGCCATAGAGGGACTTTGACTGAGGCTTGAGGCTAGCAAAGTTGTGATGTCACTTTATTTTTCTAATGCTAATAATCTTATTATACCAAACGGTATCATCATCTACTCTATTACAAAGGCAAGTATTATTACGTCCTGATGCTAATGGAGAGTTTTTAAGCTAGCAATCTTTTTTACAACGCAACCGTGAACGAATAAATATAGCAATTTATAGCGCGCATTCAAAACAAGCGCTAATTACACCCCATGCAGACAGATCAGAAAGCTGAGAAATATTAGTCACATATCGAATTTTTCAAAACAGAAAAAAACATGACTGTATAAATAATAAGGCCTGCAGGTCCGATTCCCCCTGGTTGCATTACCATTGGTCTCGTATAAGTCATACAATTAATATTTGAAACACAACTTTCGAACTTATGATCGGACATTAGTATGATATTACTTTATTACCTTGAAGTGCACATCATACTAACATTTAAATACTATATAGCTTTGCTTATAAGGTGCTGCTTTCCAAAATTTGCATGAGATGCAGAGTGTTAATCTTCGCGTATTTTCAATGTTTTGGGGGAAAATAAAGACTTTTATTTGAATTCTATAGAATGCCCAATGTATTGATAAGAACCCTATATTTCATTTGACAACAACAACAGCTCAAACGGGCCACATCAAAGCTTACAATAATTAATCAAAAAATATTTTTGATCTGTCAAACGTTATATATCAAGTTTTTATCAATGTCATTAAAAGATGGCGAAGTTGTTTGTATTACATGATACACTCCCCTCCATAAGTTTGGCAACCTTTCCCCCCATTGAACTACGTGTTAAAGCCTCTTTACGTTTGCATTTTTATTTACTTAACCGGCGATGAAATAACTTATGATATTGATGGAAACGTAACTTGACTTTATTTCCAATACCTCCAAATTTTCTCCATTTTTTTTTCCTCCATTACAATAGGTCGAAATTTGATGATAAATTTGATGAATTTTTGAAAATCGTCATTCCCATGTAATCCAATGGGAAATAGAGGGTTCGGGCCAAATCAGAAATCAGGATATCTTTTCAGTAAAAGATTCAGCAAAAAAAAATTTATATAGAAAATTGAATTGTCTAACATTTTTGAACACTAAGTGTTTAGTTTATTTGATGAATATTAAAGTTACAGCGCTTCAAAGTCATTTTTAAAAATAATTTTTCGCCTCCTGTGTTATTTCAATAGGAGAGGTTTTTTGAAAAACAATTTTGACTTTAAAGCCCTATAACTTTGTTGAACCTGAAGAAACATATCAATTTTTTGTAAATAAAGTTAGCAAATTCAATTGCCTGCCTAACTCGTATTTTTGCAAGGACTCGGATGGATGGATATTCTGTCATATGACTTGCGGCAAACCAACCATTTCCCATTGGTTAACATGGGAATGTCGATTTTCAAAAATTCATCAAATTTATCATCAATTTTCGACTTATTGTAATTGAGGAAAAAAATTGAGAAAATTTTGAGGTATTGGAAATAAAGTCAAATTACGTTCCCATCAATAGTGTAAGTATTTTCATCGCAGGTTAAGTAAATAAAAATTCAAAGGTAAAGAGGCTTTAACACGTACTTCAATGGGGGAAAAAAGTTTGCCAAACTTATGGAGGGGAGTGTACATTCATTTTCATAGAAGTGTCACCATCTTTTAAACCAAAAGTAATTAAAAACATGCACTTTGTTTAGCAGGTGCATGCATGTCTAATGATCTCTGGACTTCAAATGCTTTTTTCTATGTGAGTTATTTTTTCTTGGTTTAATATTAAAGCAAATCAAACTTTGTTACATATTTGAGCGAGTGTGTGAGTAATATGTTTCAATAATATTTTTTTCTTTTTTCTTCTAAATCAAGTATAGTGGACCTTTTAAGAAACAACACCTGAAAGGAATGGTCATTACACAATGCATTGAGTCTTGGGTTTGGATTATTTTCGCACATTGGAAAATATTTTCTACAAAATCATCGAAAAGATAGAAAATCTTTAAATGAAATTTTTTCAATGAAACTCTTTGCAAGGGTCAAGCTGGCAAAGTATCAAAATCAATCTGGAAGCTCCAGTCATCACTATGACAACTGTTTAACTAGTGACCTTGAGTTTGTTATTGGTTAGATTACGGAATGAACCGAAGTTCAATACTGGGGCATACTTTGTAACGTCACGAGTGATGAACAATTGCGCTTTTCTGTAAAATTCTCAATGAAAAGACGTCAAAAAGCTACATGGGACATTTTTGTACCCTTTTCTTTCGCATCGTTTGACAAGTTATCATGTTTGAAAATGTTTGAAATTTTCCACGATCAAAATATATTAAAAACCTATATCTAAAATGTTTTTATTTTGATATATTTCTTAATTTTAATGCGTGCACGTGATGGCTGGATTTCAAGTTTACGCATTTTTAAGCTAAAAATACTAAATGGGACATTTTTCGTACCCTACATATCATTTGATATTTAAGAAATTTGAAGGAAATTTAATATTTATTCTTCAGATTTATTAATTTTAGCTAAAACCTTGTTTCTTATTTTAATTTCAGCCTTTAAAAGTAATTAATTCCAAAATAAATGGCATTTTGCTTATCTAGGGGTCGTCAAAATACCCAGCGTGACGGCCTTTGGATTTTGTTTGAAGTTGAAAAATCAGCGTCACATTCCATTGTTACCTTAAAACTAATGACGTCATAATAAAGATCATTGTCTCAGGAAGTGATTCATACCTGTCTCATCAAAATTGATGAAAAAATAATGATTCTACATCACTTTGAAAAATAGCGCGCTCCAAAAATGTTACGCGTGACGGCATATTTCTAACGTTTTGATACACGAAGGATGCTCTAAAATGCTCTAAAATGAAAAATTCCATGTAAAATATACAAATGAGGTTTTAGAGGGTACCTATACGAAGATTTTGATATATAACATGAGTATGTTCGCTTTCCGAACTTTCCCGATATTTACATAGTAAGAACATGGAACGTCAAAATTTGAAATATGCCCCAGTATTGAACTTCGGTTCAATGCAGTTACGTGAAATGGCGTGTTCTGATAGGCTCGAATTGGTCACACTTTGCCCAACCATGGTTGAATGAAGTACCTGGCAGTTTGACAATTTTATACTTACTACCACCGACCCAAATTATGCATAAGTTTTGGTCCAAACAATAGGAAGTCGTGCATAGCTAAGATATAGCAGCATAACAAGGAATTAACATGCAAAATGTCACCACCTGCCATTTGTTACAGACGCCAACCGCAGAATACCGTCCACGAAAAGTGTTGAAGACTATAACAATATGTCCCAATTTATAATTATGACATGAAATTTATGATCTCAAGTAGCATTAAATTCGCGGACTCAACTACCAGCTTTCGGCTGACGGATTAACCACCTTTCAAATGAATTTGATTTTAAAAGCTGTTATCGGTCAGCCGGCGGTTGAAATTGCGAATGCACACTTAGATTAGAGTCGTCGCACAATCTGTACGCTCTGACCCTTAGATATTAAACATTTTTGTGAAACCTGTTTTCGAACTGAGTTCGATGCATTCGTGCAATTTTGAATTAATCTTGAGAACAGCAATTGTTAATAATGATTATTAGCTTGCATGATTGAAATTATTTTAGAATTGATTGACATTATAAAACTATGAAGCGTAATAAATACACGTTTGTTTCGCAGCATTCAATTTTAACCCTTTATGTCCTGATAATGTAATATAAATCAAACATCAATTCTATAAATGATCTGGTATATTAGCCATTATCATAATTGTTGATTCAACTGTGCACTCCTCCACAATTAACTGTATGGAACACTATTGTTGCATTGTAAAATGACATAGATGTCAAGGTAAAATCAGCTTTTAAGTATTATTTTCTTCACCGTTTATGCATTAAAACAAACTCTAATCTGTGGATATACATGAAACAACAACAGAGTACATATTGTACAAACAATATATGCCAATATCGTAATAAAGGTAAGAGGTTTTTGTCGATTCGTTATTTTTTGTTCGTAGAATTGGAAATCTTAGTGGATGTCTTTGATTGTATACTGTAGTTTATGTCATAGAAAATGCTCTCAAGTTTTACTGAAGTATTGTGAATGTATGCGAATTCTAAATAAAAGACTTTTGACATTTCAAAAACGTCTACCTGAAGAGATATTTCTTTCGTATCTTCTTTCGACAACTTACGCTATAATACAACTACACATGTATGAATTATCTACCAACTCCAGGGGCGTAGACAGCTTTCAATCAGGTGGGGGGGGGGGGGGGGGTGCGTAGAAGCTTCAAATAAAAATAATTTTAAAGCTAATTTCTTCCTTTATCTTTATTTATATTTTTATTGGTTAAGGGGGCGCCGATCGCACCCCCCCTGGCTACGCCTTTGACCTCGACCTCACTGTCCAAGTAACAGAGAACAACATGTAAAACGGACCCTTCTGCCATCTTGGTATTTCTTAGATATTACTGAAAACTCAAGTAGTCATCGCATTACATCAATAAACTGTGATCATTGGCAGGATACCTTACCCCTTGCAGAGCATCCAAAATGGATTGAAATAATAAATAATATAATATGCTTTGTTGATATGAATTCCTGATTTAATTGAAATCTATCAAATTAAATTAATATTAGTTCTATTATATTCAATATGACTAGATGCTGTTTAATGCCGCTGGAATGCTACATGTAGTACTGTTGGTGGTTAGTTTGCTCGATCATGCAGCCGGTGGTGAATTGAATGATGGTACTGAACTTTATGAATGCATATCAGATGCTGGAAACTTCGTTGACGTGTAGGTTGTCTTTTTCGCATCTGATATTGTCTAAAGTTAACAGTAACTAGAATGTGCTGACAAGGTAACATTTGTCTTTTTTGCAAATATTGCTGCTATATATTAATCATATTACAAAGCAATATCAAATCAGTGCACGAACTACGAAGTGTCCAAAGGATTAGAGGCCCCGTGAATCCGTGTGACATATTTTTTCTTATAGATTATCATCTTCAAATAATCCTGGCGTGAACACGGTATGATATAGGGACTAAGACCGTTTGTATACCACCCTTGACTACATGTAAATAATTGATGTTTTTGGGCAGGTTTAGATTTTGTTGTGACATTCTCAAGTGCAAAGACAAGTGCTGTGACGAGCCGGAATTGATTTGCCAATGTTGTGCTAGTACTGAATCTCGGTTAATGTTGCCTCCTCTGGAATTAACGAGCAAACTAACTCTGGGTAAAGGAAAGGAGGATTTGACCTGTACAATGAAGCCATACGAACCAGGGAAAGATTCTCTTAAACCCGATTTTAGACCCGGGAAGGTACCCGACCAACGACCCGAACATGTTATTGAAATTAAACCTAATGTGACTGTTGCAACTAGATATTATCTGTACGTATTAGAACTTATTTTCAAATCCTATTTTAAGTATTGATCATTATTTCATAACGAGAGTCGTTTGATTTAAATCATGCGATGGTTGATAGAGGAATGCTAGAGACTGTTACCGTCAATGAAATACTGCTTCATTTTAGACCAGAGTTATGTTGTGATATCATGGCTCGTGATGGGAAGTGTAAGTCTCCTTTTGTGTGTTGCTACACAGACACTAAACCTTTTTGCGCATGCGGTAGACCAACTAATGAGGTGGCGTCAATGTTTAAGTATGTACCCATCAGAAGTCAGAGGAAAGGATCTGTCACTGTAAGCCTTGATAGAGTGAAAACTGTTACAAGTAGACTGAGAAATGATAGCAAGAATCTTTGTTTCGCTCAAAGTTCAATGGAAATCTCAAGAGATGGAACAGGTCCTGAGTGGGCATCGATGAGCATGTAAGTCTTAAGCATATGTCCCCATTAGCAGGGTCATCCCATAATAACTATTGCAAGTTTTTAACATGGAAGCCTGTATGGCAGTCTTGCTCAACCAAAACAAATATAAACAAGTAGTGACATCTATTTATTCCGCTTTATTCAGCTATACAATATAGCAATATGTACAGGGTGTCCCGAAAGTATACCCCCCTAGGCAGACATATTCCAGTGTCCTCATAGTATGCGTCGGATATCATTTTAAAGCTTATCCAAAGTGACATTGATTTGCCAAGTATAATGGTTTAACTCCCAAATGGGAAAAAGTTACAGTCATTTTAAAAGTTAGTGTTTTGTCAAATAAAGTTCAATTTTACAACACATTACTAGTCAATGTGTACCCCCTCGGCCATGTTAACATCAGCAATTAGTTTCAGATATGACCTTAAAAGCCCTTCAAATATGGATGTGGAATTTTATAACCCGCTTAAAACCTGTTCAGGGACTTTAGAAGAGTTTCCTTAGAGTTTCTACCCTCATTGTTCTCTTTTTCCAACTCAGGTAGAAAGCAACTTACTTTTTCACCCATTGGAATACATGTAAAATTGGCAAAGTTCAAATCATAATTGCTCAAATCCCAGCCCATCGAATCCTCGCATCCATTCAGATCATGTAGTCCTATTCAAAAACTTCCCGTTCGGTTATATGGTGAAAAAAATATCCCACGAACGAAAAAAGATTTTGCTACATTTATAAGCGAGCATTGATTTCTGGGCCTGTAAAAAGCACGTAGGACCTGATCACCCCATTGATTTACTGAGACCGCCAAAAATATAATTCAATTTTTTGGTTCAAAATTATAATCTGTCAGCGGTCCCTGACACTCCTACTAGCTATTACCAAACATTAATTGTCAATACATTATACGTGCCATACATCTACAAAGTAGCAAACTAGTGTTTTAAGTACTACTTTTCCTATACCATGACCAATACCATGACCAAAACAAATCCCACGTGGGTTGTATTGACCCTCAATATCCCTCCGACCGGAAAAGAATTGCTGCTGTTAAGATGGCCCGGGAGGACACATTGACTAGTGATTTGGTGTAAAATTGAACTTAATTTTGACCAAACACTAACTTTTGAAATGCCTGTTATTTTTTCACATTTGAGAGTCAAACCATGATACTTGGCGAATCAATGTAACTTTGGATACGCTTTAAAATGATATATGACACATACTATGACGACACTGGTATATGTCTGCCTAGGGGGGGGGGGGGGGGGGGGGCATACTTTCGGGACACGCTGTATAGCAACTCCCTTATCATGTTTTTTGCAATATTTTTTAATATGTTGATTATTAGTCTGCTGTTAATGGTCTACATTCCAATACCAAAGCCATCTTTCCATTCATCCATTTTTCTGTATAATTATGCACTATATGGCTTAAAATAGCTAGTTAATATTGATACATGAGCTCATTTAGGCCATGACGGTGCACAAATACCAGATCCTTTGTACTCCAACTGGATTACGCCATTTATTGGATAAAAAATCAGACTTGGTCTCAGGAACAATATCATCGCCTTATTGTAACAGTGATATATTTGTTTGTAATTCTAATTCTAACACTTTGCCATCAGGGAGCCTTATTAGTACAAATAATGATACTTTAATTAGCCTAATTAAAGGGATAGGTTTCATTACTTATTAAGCTTGTATTCGCAAATGCAACTAGCGGCTACCGGATTAACCTTTCAATTTTGATAGATTAAACCATCATTTTGAAGTTGTAATTAAGAACAACCCCTCTGAAGGTACATGTATTAAAGTGATATGGCCTTCGTTTAAGGCATTTTTAGCAAAATCTATTGAATATCCCACGAAGAGCAATGTCTTACCTTGCTACTGGGGTAACTTCAGCTCATATTACTCAAGGATAGCGGAGATTTCTCATATTGAAGTGGGTACATTGAATTTGATTTCACATCGTCCACTTCGAATTTTGCACTCAAGTTGATGACGTCACCAAAGTATGTTTGTTTACACATTTTCTTGCATTTCGTTCAGAGCAATATTGCATATAAAACTTGGGAGAAAATGTGACCTACTTTTGAAAAGAGTAATTTTCGTGTTCTGTACATAGTGATTACATAATGTTTTATTAATTATGTGTTCCTGATATAATAGTTATTCTTTTGCAAGAAAGAGATTCAGTGATTGTATAGAAAACCGTCAGAAATAAGTGGAACCTAGAATATGAAAAAATTCTCCTAACCTCTCAATTGGAATAGCTCACAGGTCATAGCCTCGTTCTGATTATTAGTCACATGACCTTTGACTAGGGAATCCCAAACAATGTGCAAGTGTGAGCAAATTTATTTCTGTTGAAAACGCTGAATTGTGAAGTCAAAACACAACCAAGGTCAGTAAAAACGATGTTTATATGTACCAATGTGCTTTGGGATTCAGTTTTTCTTATTCATATGTAGGTTGAACTAACATTTCATCCATTCCACATTACTTTAATACGATTTTGATTGGGTATGTTTAATATTTCTTATAAAAAATAATGTTTGAATTTATTGCCCGCTGTGACGGAGCAGTTTTAACTGTGAACTACGTTAAGCATTTAAGATTCAAATTATGAATTTTAAAAGTACCCTTATAGGAGAGAAAGTCTCAAATCACCTTCCTAATTCATGACAAGTAGTATGAGACATCTGGAGTAAAATAAATCTGAGATATAAAAACGACCACTCTTTCAGCATTTTCTAATACGTTTTTAATTTGTAATTATTTGTAATTATTATCTAAAAATATAAATATCTTGGTAAACGTGCTGGAACCTGTATCAATGAACATCTTTCTCTTGTGAACACCTCTTCTCATCACATATTCCTCTGACTTCTGTATGAAACTTCCTCTATGGAGTGAACATATACCAACTGGGAACACACTTTGGGGCTCCATATGTGTTCAATGTACACTTGTTTTACTGTAGTTGCATCAGATAACCATAACTCTTATTCAAATAAAGAACAATCTTAAAATCTAATTTTGCATTTTCGTATTTCAAGATACACTCCACTTACCTTTTGGAACGACTATAGAGTTCATATAATACCATTATATGTATTTAGCTTCATCTTCATCAAATAATTTTAGTTCAAATAATCAAGTTAATTTCCATGTCAGGTGATGAATCCACAGTTGGCACTACGAGAGGCAAATACCTTTAACTGAATACTTTACGAAAGAGATTTGACGTTCGCTCCTCTAAAGTGTAGTTGTAAAATATATATTATAAATCTTAAATTCTTAACGTATTTCAAATCAGAAACAGGTCAGTCAAAGAGGACAAAAAATTTAAACATTATTTTTTATAAAAAAATTAAAAATACCCAATCAATACATCAAGATCTCAGTAATACCTTCAGAGTTATGCTGAAAACATATGTAAATGATCATGAAATGGTACATTTTGGAATACGATACTCCGGCGCCGTTTTCAATAGCTTTTACTCTTAGCGTTGTTGGACTTCACGCTCCGTCACAGTGGACAGAATTTTCGATACCAGCTTGTGATTATTTACCATTGTTTTATTCAAGACTACCAACGCCATATACTCAAATATTTTCAAATTGTTCTAGGTACCATTAAGGGACAATATAATATATAGTTAAATGTAATTGCAGGAATACAATGTGTTGTGATATCTGGGGCCCTACCTTTGTAGGAGGATGCTGTCATAAACCTGAATTTCAATACTGTTATGACTGTGCAGACGACCCTGCGCGCAGAAAGAAACGACAAAATGGAGAGAAAAATTGTCTGGTGCGCGTCTCTAAAGAGATGAATTTTATCAATATCAACGGGAAGTCAAGATCAGTTGCGAAGACCCCAGTATTTAGCTTGTAAGTGCTTGTGCTAATTGTATTTTAATCATACCGGTACAATCTTGGCTCTATGTACATTTTTCATTTTTACGGATGGCTCGGTACATTTATAAAGATCGTTTATACATAATTAATGGACAATTTTGCTTCCCCTCTCAAACACATTTTTCACATTGTTAGTTTCTTCCCTTCCAGTGCTGCGTTTTGCTGTAGTATTATGAAATGCAAGATGTGTAGGTCTGCCTATAGATGGCCATTCTGCCGTTGCTCCGATTCAAAGATACCCGATAGCAGTTTGTCCCCGATCCCACGTCACATTGATTCTAGGTACCATACTTTTGTCGTTCATGGAGACTACTACTTTTAAACGAGTTTGATGAGTTTGTTTTTGTTTATGCGTGTGTTCCTAATTGTTAGTGATCCTTTTAATTCCTGCGTTCAATTGTAGGTATGATGCGTGTTGTGCTTCTAAAAATTGTAAGGAAGATTGCTGTTTCGACGATGTCTATCCGTTTTGTAAATGCTGTCCTTGTGGCCAGGGAGCGCAACCGGGAAGAATTATTAAAAAGACCAACAGAAAGATGATAGGAAAGCTGACTAACGCCAAGTGTGCTAAACCACCTCCAATTTGCATTACAACTGATGAATCTATAACACTGCCAAATTATGTTGATTTGTAAGTTCCATAGTTTGAAACTGTATGGTTTCCTTTTCGTTCAGACTTTTATGATGAGATGTGAATCAAAACATGCGATATGCTTTTTTCACTCACCATATTTCGAAGTCCGTATTACAAAAATTTATTACGCAAATGCAATTCGCCCATCTGACTTAAATATTTCAAATGGTATCAAACTGGAGATGTTATACTTGTACGACGTAAATATTTAATTTAAGTTTACTTATTAAAGGTATTTGGGCTGTTGTAAAGATAGCAACTGTCAGAATAAGTGTTGTCGGACACAAAAAGGTCCTTATTGCAAATGTTGTGATATGGACACAACGAAAGCTTATCAATATGGCACCGTGGGAAATCGTAACAACGCTAAATGCAACGTCGGTGATTTTTACGAAGAAGCCTGTCATGTACAGGTTGCTCCCCCAATGGCAATCCTTGCAAGGACACCAGAAATAACTAAAGACAAATGTCAGTCCCAGATTTTTGTGTAAGTTTTGGCATACCACAACCTTTAATGTACTTCAGGCCTAGGATATTTGGTATACTTTTCTTTCCTCCATCTTACCCAATGTTACACGTATCTTTGTTTGAAACTGTTTGCAACAGGTTTTAAGTCAAGTTTTTAATATTAGTGAAACAAGGTCATCCTGCGATATGTTTATTATGATTTGTATATGCATTAATTATATTCGAAGTCTCCTTTTCAGGTATGAGATTTGCTGTGCTATAAGGCGATGCGCCAAAGGAGCATGCTGTGTCGCGGAAAATAGTACCCGAGCGGCGGCGACATGCTATTGCTGTGGTGATGAAATAAAACCTGTGACAATTCCAAGGACACTAGAAAAAATTGCGGATAATTAAATATAGTCGTCTATTACTTATATACTCTGATCTACTTAATGTCGTTGAAAATACGTATCCCCTAATACAGGTCATTCAGTACATTTTAGAGATATATAGAGATTATCTTATATGAGGTTCAGGATATTGGGATAATCCCGAGGCAAATATAATATAATTGCCCGAGGGCCGCAGGTCCCGAGGGAAAATATATTATATTGGCCAAGGGATAATCCCAATATCCTGAACCGACTATAGGATAATATGTTTATCCCATACCAATCTTGGTCATCTGGTTCACATTGTTCAATCGTGGAAATATTTTAGAATATTCATGTCCAGTTTTGTTTTCTTGGCCGTGGGTGGATTTTCCTGTTCCCTCAAATATTCCCACATTTATTTTCTCGAATTTTTGATTGATTACGTGGATGCTCCTTCCCTTTTTTAAACCAGTAAACAGATCCCGATTATCTGTGTTTTCTCCATTGTCATTTACAGTCATTACGCGAACATTACAAATTATGAACAAATATGCGAGCGGCGATTATGACGTAGTGGGCAGATATACTATATCTGCCCGCTCGGAGCGGGACGTAAAGCTATATCTGCCCGCTGATGAAAATATATGTTTTTACAAACTGGCTTTATGTACCTGTAACACGTCCAAGTATGGGCTAAGTACATATATGTCGATTTAGACCGTTTTTAGAAGTTTTAGTTCATTTAATGTAACAGATCATCAACAAGCATTTCCTTTCAATTATATTTCAAACAATCAAGCAAAATTAGGCGCGTAATACTGACGAAATTAAAGATATCATTAAATTGAAACTTTTAGGGGGTTCCCCAAGGGATTTCCCATACAAATGTAAGTCATTGGATGTAACCTTTAAATCTCTAAGATGTCCATATCATGCATTATTTCCGATGTTTATTAGGTGGTTTAGCTCAGTATTGATGAACACATGAATATACTTACTTACTTGTACCTGTGAATTACCCTATCAGAATCAAACATCTTTATTTATTAAAATTCAATTAATAGAAATGTTCATACTTTATCTAGTTATTTGGGAGTCAAACCCAACCCAAGAAATGTTAGTTTCTTAGTGTAAGTCCACACAACTAATGTAATATTGTATGAACAACCTCTGCTTTTACAAGGACTTGGGACCTTCTAGCAAAGCTAAGTGGCACTACAAGTCTGTTGGTGGTAACTAAACTTGGAGCATCGCTCTCCTGTCACCAGATTGTGACAGGTTCCCCTTCCTGCTGAGAGGAGTTGCCTTGAAAAAGGCTGTTGGGGCTGCAACCATTACGTAAACTGCAGTTTTTGTGACATTTGCAATTTTTTCAAAATGGCGGAGGAAGGTATTTTTACTTAATTCTCTGTCATTTGCTCAGTGTAATACTAATTTCTATTACCTCAAGCAAAAAACAAAGAGAAAAATAAAAAACATACTTTTCTACCCCATTTTGAAAAAAATTGTAAATGCTAAAAAACTGCACACAGACTGCTTCACAGACTACAGATTAGATGTTGGGCGGAGGCAGGAGATTGGTGTGAAGGCTGGAGAGGCAATCTAGGACTTCGGAGGGGGTTCAGGATGGGACTTTTCCTGGCGCTTCTTGTTTAAAACATTAAAGTCCATCAAATTTCCCGCCATTTTTCAAAAAAAGTTGAAATTTCTTAATCATCAAATATTCTTAATGCATTTCAAAAAAGATTATCTTTTTAACACCAATGCAAAGATTGAACAAAAGACATACTATTTCAATAATAAAATGTCATATTTAATGGGCCACTTCAATGTTTTAGCTTATCAAAAATATTTTGAAACATTAGTGATGTCACTAAGGTAACAAAAACTTTTTGAAAAAAATTAAATTTTTTTTTTCGATGTCAATCTTTTCTAAATATGCTAGACTTTCATAAAAAACAATGTTGATTGTCTAACCAGGTTAAAAGGAAGAATAAATTATGTTTTAGATATCATTGTACCATTGGTTTCCATGAGAACTAAAATTTTGAAATGCATTTTTCTCAGAACCATTTTCATGCACTGATAAGTTCATTTCTCGCTTGTTTATCAACCGATTTTCTTAAATTTTTCGGCAAAAAACATGGGAGGATGAATGCTATGCATTAGTATGAATTGTGGCTAATTAGAAGATATGAGTGACCTCTAAAAGTTGGTTTTAAATAAATTCACAAATTTTGGAACAAAAAGTCTATCAAAAACCACTTTTTGAAATTTAAAAAAAAAGTTTCACATATCACACTTTGATAACATTGGGTAAGACTACAATATAAGCCAAAGTGGTTTAAACTTTACACGGGGCCTTTAACAAGTCATTTATTCTGGCAATTTTCAATTGAATTTATCCAATTTTACTTAATTTTTCTGTTTAAATCCTTATTTATTCCTTTTACAACAAATCTTACTTCACTAAATGTCTCATTCTCACCTCATAATGGTATTTATGGATGTGGTCGTCTCTATCCCCCTTGACGGTTGTGACACAAGCGGAGCCTTGCTCTACATTTACGCAGGTGTCATCGGGCTTTCTCAGAGGGAGGTGAGATGTAGTAGGGGCAGCTGCTACCTTACCTTTTCTGCTCACAGTACTGACACTAGAGGCCAGACCATGAGAAAATGGGGCGGGTATGCCTAAAAGATAAACAGATGTTCAAATTTTTGTCATACTCAGCTTTCATTTTATGTTAATTGGCCTCTATTTAATTTAATGTTTTACTATTTCTAAGTATATTTTGCTTTAATTGTTTTAAATAGCAAATATGTATTTTAAGACTTTTCAACTCAGCATTGAACTATTTTCACACATTCACTCAAGTTGGTAATATTTTATATTTATCAAATCTATTTAATCTAGCTATTTTCGATAAATAATTGTTTGTTATAGCCTACACCAAAACCCTACAAACAATACCAATAAAAATCCCACTCCAAACAGCACTGAATACAAAGCACAAATATTATAAAGCCCTACAAGCAAGAGTTGTACAATATCAAATAAAAACCACTCCACACATTAATACACTTAAAAGCACAATCACCAAGCAGAGTAAGGAAGGGTTAAGCGATGCTAAATATACTTATCCAAATACTGAATACTTACTTAATACTCAATACTTACTTAATACTCATTATCTAAGTTTGTACTGTACATGTACTTACCAAAGGAGAAGTTACGATTAAGTACAGTAAAACCCACGTGGAGTGAGCACTCTTAGGCCAAGAAAATAATCAAGCGTGATAGTGTTCACAAAATCAAAGCAAAAATGGTGCTAGCAGGTGAGTTGGAAGGGTTTACTTCACATACATTTTATAAAGCAGTTAATGTACGTAAATAAATAAAATAATGAGGTCCTTAGCAGTCATCGGATTAATACCTAGTTTAAAGTAAAATTTATTAATGTGAGAACAGCTTTCAACTTTGACAATTTGGTTAAACTTTTTTCCATTTTTTCAATTCAAGCCACCTATAATATTTTTTGATTATTTAATCAGTCGAACTGCTGTTCTAGCATAAGATAGATTTTACTGTTAAGAAACAGGTATATGCATATGTAGAAGTTCATCAAACACTATTACATGTACTTACCCATATGAGTTTACTTTTTCCTCGCCAGCAAAATAATGTATTAAAATGAAACATCCAACAATTAATTAACATGCACATTTTATTCAAACAAATTTTTGAATCATAAAAGACCAATTTTAACTGTAAATAGAAAATCAAATTATTTTAAATGAAATGTGACATGATACATACATGCGCTTTTATTCCTTTCATAGTCACTCAGCACCTGGGAAAGTTCACTGTCTGTCTGGGGATCTGTCTCAAACAGAAGGACATCCTCGGCCTTGAAGGACTCAGAAGTTGCCGTGGAGGTTGGGGCAGGGAACTCTGAAAATATTGAAAAATTATAATTTACTATTCTTGTGGTATAATTATCTTAAATCATAATAAAATGTGAAAAGATAGATTGATGATCTTTGTACTAAAAGTAAAGACACTATAAACATATTTACATGTACATGTTCAAAGAAATCCAAATATATAACATTCATTACTTACTGGGGGATGGGGAGGGCTTTTTTGCTGCAACTTTCTTCACCAGGACATCCTCACATTTCTTGGGCTTGAACAGAGACTCCGAAGTTGCTGTAGAGGTTGGGGCAGGGAACTCTGAAGATATTGAAAAATTATTATTTAACACGTGAAAAGATAGATTGATAATCTATGTATTGGCATAAATTATACTAAATTCTAATATGATATGTGACGTCACAATAGCTAGAACAATTGATTTTTTGGTCTATATTGGAGTATGTATGGCCGCTAAAATTCATAAATGCAAATAGTTGTGTTTCTTGTCTGTTTATCATTTTAGAAGTGTAACAAAGACCTCGATTTTATGATTTATGACAAATATATGACCTCAAATTTTATTCTGGCCATTGCCATATATCACGCCATAAATCATAAAATCTCGGTCTTAATTCCTTAAATATACTATAATCAGATTCACATATATAGATGTAGTCATGTTAAAAGAAATCCAAATATGTATGTAGCATTGATTACTTACTGGGGGGTAAGGGGAGTTTCCTTGCAGCAACTTTCTTCACCAAGGTCTTTAGTTTCTCTTGGTGCTGGCTCTTTGTAGATGCACTCACACTCACAGGGACACTACTGGATTTGCGTCTCATAGTGAAGTACTTCTTTGCTTGGCCAAGAGGAGATTCAGGTTTTCTGATATCCTGCCTAAGTATATACTCTACATAATCCTTGTGCTCGGGTAATGTACTTTCGTAAATCTCCTTCCGCGTAAGGGGAGCGAATTTACCAAATCTCAGGATATGGAAACCAGAGTCATTTGTCTCTGCCACCTTAGTCCTAGCCATATCATCCAGCTGGCGGAGTCTCACCTCATACATCACTTCTGGGAAAGATGACGCATACTGACAAAATTTGTCCTTATTGTCCCAGAGGTGAGACACCCGCCTTTCCTTTGGCACTCCTCGCTGCTCCTCCATGATCGACTTGGTCATGGCGACAGCATATCCCATATCATTTTCGAGCAGCCAAAGAAACCTCTTGCCGAAATATTTCCCAAATTGCATTTCATAAAATGCAATACATGCACTGTCCTTGTCCGCGATGGATTTTCCATTTAGGTGGGATCGCAAACTGTCCATCGCACGCTTCCTCACAACAGTTGCCTCAGCAGCTAGATGAGACGGTCCTACAGTGGGGGGCATAAAGAATTACAAAACCTATGGAAATTACATGTTGTCGCATATGTAATAAATTCTTACCTCAGTGTATTCAGTGCTCTATTTTCTCCGTCATAGTAAGTCCAGATATAGTGGAATTTGTGTCCATAATGACAAATAAGAACTTAAAAATTTGATGTGGAATTCACATGTTAATGCCGACTCTTCAAATGTTGAGGTGATTTTGGAGCCAGATTACGCCGCAATGTGGGTTGGCTCCCAGAATGCAACATGACACGTGTCAGCTTTCAAAATGCCATTCTGCCGTTTTGAAATACGTCACGAATAAATAAGGTTACTTGATGTTGCATTCTGGGAGTCAATCCTCCTTGGATCACAAACATGGCGATTCATGAAAACATTAGTCCGATTTGGTAGGGATTTATCCATCATTTGCAGGTATGAGGCTTTGGATTTATTTATTGTGCTACTTAAAGTGGATGGGAATTAGTTTTCTACCACTTGGGAGA